>CAUYSK010017291.1:0-59405 GCA_963575035.1 Avahi laniger | reverse complement strand
TAGGGACCCAGTCCCTTCTGGCTTGTAGGGTTTCAGATGAGAAATCAGAAGTTAGTCTGATCGGCCTTCCTTTATAGGTTATCTGCTGCTTTCGTCTCGCTGCTCGAAGAATTGCTTCTTTCGTATTTACTTTGGTCAGTCTAATAACTACGTGACGTGGTGATTGCCTTTTCACATTGAGTCTCTCAGAAGTTCTGTGTGCTTCTTGTATCTGGATGTCCAGATTTCTGGCCAGGCCTGGCATATTTTCCTCCAGTATTCCATGAAATAAGTTTTCCAGCCCTTGAGTATCTTCTTCTCTCTCTGGAAGAACGATTATTCTAAGATTCTGTTTCTTTACATAATTCCACATTTCTTGCAAGCTTTGGTCTTGTCTCTTGCTTCTGAATTCTTTTTCTTCATTTGATTTGTTCAGCATGTAGACATTATCTTCAAGCTCTGAGATTCTTTCCTCTGCATGATGCATTCTGTTCTTGAGGTTAAGCTAAGACTTTAAGTTAGATTTTAAAAATATGTTCAAAGAACTAAAGGAAACTATGTCTAAAGAACTAAAGGAAAGTATGAGAATGATGTCTTCACAAACAGAGAGTAATAATAAAGAGATAAAAATTGCACATAAAAGAACCAAATAGAAATGCTGGAGTTGAAAAAAATAACTGTATAAAATAATTCACTAGCATGGTTTCAAATCAGACTTGGGCAGGTAGAAGAAAGAATCAAAAAACTTGGAAGTATATTAACTGAGACTACTCAGTGAGAAAAAGAGAGAGAAAAGAATGAAAAAAGAGTGGATAGAGCCTTAGAGACCTTCTGGACATCATTAACATAATTAAAATACCCATAATGGTAGTCCCAGCAAGAGAGGAGAAAGGGCAGAAAGAATGTTTGAAGAAATGACAACCAAAAACTCCCCAAATTTGGTGAAAAACACTAATCTATGCATCCAAGAATCTCAATGACATCATGTAGAATAAAGTAAAAAAGATCCACACCTAGAAAGAGCGTAATCAAACTACTGGTAGCCAAAACAGAAAGAAAATCTTGAATGCAACAAAAGAGAAGCAACTCATTATGTACAATTGATTTTTAATAGATTAACAGCTGATTTCTCATCAGAAACCATGGATGCAGAGGAAGTGGGATGACATGTTCAAAGTGCTATATGAAACAGACTGTTAGCCATGAATTCTACATCCAGCAAAACTATCATTTAAAAATAAAGGAGAAATTAAGACAGTGTCAGATAAGCAAAAACAAAGAATTTGTCACTAGCAAATCTCTTATGTAAGAAATACAGTTGAACCTTGAACAACATGGGTTTGAACTACACAGGTCCACTTATATGTGGATTTTTTTCCAATAAGTATATTGGAAAAGTTTTTGGAGATTTGTGACAATTGGAAAAAACTCACAGATGAACCTCATAGCTAAGAAATATCAAAAAGAATTAAGAAAAAGTTAAAATATGTCATGAATGCATAAAATATGTGTAGATACTAGTCTATTTTATTATTTACTACCATAAAATATACACATGCACACAGACACAAACTGTACATGGCGCCATTTGCAGTTGAGAGATGAAAACAAATGTAAAGATGAAGTATTAAATCATAACTGTATATAAAATTAATTGTGGGACATACTGTACCATTATAATAATTTTGTAGCCTCCTCCTGTTGTTATTGCAGTGAACTCAATGTTGTCAGTATTTGCTTAAAACGCCATGTGATGCTAATCTTCTCTGCATGAACAGTTCATTTCTCCAGTAAATTGAGTAGCATAGTAAAAAGTGTTCTCTCATGGTTCTTGCATATTTTTCATTATGTGTAGTGCAATACTGAAAACTTTGAATAACAGCATGGGACCCATATGAAGTGCCACTAGTGATGCTGGAAATGCCCTCAAAAAACAGAGAAAAGTCATGACATTATAAGAAAAAGTTGAATTGTTGAATATGTACCATCGATTGAGATCTGCAGCCATGGTTGCCCACCATTTAAAGATAAATGAATACAGCATAAGGATCATTGCAAAAAAAAGAAAGAGAAATTCATGAAGCTGTTACTGCGGCTATATCAGCAAGCACAAAAATGTTGCACTCTTTGCAAAATGCCTTTTTTATCTCTTATTGAAAATGCAGCTTTTATGTGAGTATAGGATTGCTATAAAAAAGACATACCTATGGACTCTAATATGAGTTGAGAACAAACAATGGCATTATATGACAACTTAAAGCAAAAGGAAGGTGGAGAATTCAATGCCTGCAAAGGATGGTTTGATAATTTTAGAAAGAAATTTGGCTTACAAAATTTCAATATAACAGTAGAAACAACTTTTGCCAAACAAAAGGAGGTAGATAAGTTCGCAGATCCCATTAAGAAAATGTTTGAAGAGAAAGAATATCTTCCTCAACAAGTTTTTAATGCAGATGGAATTGTTCTATTCTGGAAAAAATGCCACAAAATACATTTATTAGTAAGGAAGAGAAGTGAGCATCAGGATTTAAGGCAGAAAGGAATAGGCTAAGTCTGCCATATTGTGCAAATGTGCAAATGCAGTCAGGTTTATGATCAGAATTATTCTTGTCTATAAAATTTCTAATTCCTGAGCCTTGCAGGGAAGAGATAAATGCTAGCTGTTAGTCTTTTAATTGTACAGCAAGAAGGACTGGACAACTAGTACTCTTTTTTTGGATTGATTACCGTGACGATTTGTCCTTGAGGTTAGGAAGTACTTCACCAGTAGGGGACTGCTTTTAAAGATACTTTGGGTTATTAGACACTGCCCCTGGCCACCCATTACTCCATGAGTTCAATACTGACGGCATCAAAGTGGTCCACTTGCCCCTAAATGCTACGTCTCTAATTCAGCCTCTATATTAGGCGGTTATAAAGCATTTTAAGGCTCCTTATACATGATATTCTATGGAAAGGATTGTCAGCTGTATGGAAGTGAGCTTTGATAAAGAGACCATCATAAAATCTGGAAGGATTACACCATTAAAGATGTCATCATTGTTATAGAAAAATCCATAAAGCCATCAGACCTGAAACAATAAAGTCCCACTGGAGAAAACTGTGTTGAGGTGTTGTGCATGACTTCACAGGATTTGCGATAGAGCCAGTCAAGGAAATCATGAAAGAGATTGCAGTTATGGCAAAAAGGGTGGGGAGTGAAGAGTTACAAGATATGGATCTTGAAGAAATTCTAGAGCTAATAGACACCACACCAGAGAAACTAATAGAAGATGAGTTGATGGAAATGAGTGCTTCTGAACCAGTGCCAGACAATGAGGAAGATGTAGAAAAAGCAGTGCCAGAAAACCAATTGACATTAGACAATCTGGCAGAAGGGTTGTAATTATTCAAGACTGCTTTGACTTCTTTTGGGACATAGACCTATGATATAAGCACTGAAACTAAAGCAAATGGTAGAAGAATTGGTACCATATAGGAAAATTTTTAGAAAAATGAAAAAGCAAAAAAGTGAGACAGAAATTATGATGTATTTCTGTAAAGTTACACCCTCAAGGGTGCCTGTGTCTCCTTCCTCCATTTCCATCTTCTTCACCTCTTCTGCCTCTGTGATCCTGAGACAGCCAGACCAACTCCCCTCCTTCTCCTCAGCCTGCTCAATGTGAAGAAGACAAGGATGAAGACCTTTTTGATGATCCATTTCCACTTAATGAATAGTAATATACTTTCCTTATGTTTTTCCTAATAATATTTTCTTTAGCTTATTTTATTATAAAAATATAGTATATAATACATATAACATATAAAATGTGTTAATTGATGGTTTATGTTATCAGTAAGGCCTCTGGTCAACGGTAGGTAATTAGTAGTTAAGTTTTTGGGGAGACAAAAGTTATAGATGAATATTTGACCATGTGAAAGGCTAATGCTTCTAACCCCCATGTTGTTCAAGGGTCAACTGCATTAAATGGAGTCCTTTAGGCTGAAATTAAGGGACATTAGATGATAGCTTGAATTCATATGAAGAAATAGGAGGCACTGGTAAAAGTAATCACATAGGTAAATATAAAAGACAGTATAAATATATTTTTTGTTTGTCATTTTTGTCTCATGTGATTTAAGAAAACTACATAGAGCAATAATGATAAATCTGTATTAATGGGCATTCATTGTATAAAGATGTAATTTGTATGACAGTAACACCACAAAAGAGGAGAGGGAACAGAGCTATGCAGGATCAATGTTTTTGAATGCTAGTAAAACTAAGTTGGTATTAATAGAAACTAGATTATTATAAATTAAGATGTTAATTGTAATCTCCAGGGAAACCAATAAAAAATAACTAGAATAAAAAAGTGGCTCTTGCCACTTCTACTCAATATTCTGCTGAAGGTGTTAGCCACAATAATTTGGCAAGAAAAAGAAAAAAAAAAGACATTCAGATTGGAAAGAAAGAAGTGAAACAAGAAAGAAGTGAAACTCTTTGTTTGCAGATAGCATGCCCTTGTTTGTAGAAGATTCTAAGGAATCCACAGAAAACTTTTAAAGGTATAAAATGAGTTTGGCAAGGTTGTAGAATGCAGTATCAATATACCAAAATTAATTGTATTTTTGTACACTAACAATGAACAATCCAAAAGACAAATAAGATAATTTCATCTACAGTAGCATAAAAATAATAAAATATCTAGGAATAAATTTAACAAAAGAAGTGCAAAACTTGTATGCTGAAAGCTTCAAAACATTGCTGAAAGTAAGTTTAAAAAAACCCCCAAATAAATGGAAAGACATCCTGTGTTCATAGATTGGAACACTTAATATTGTCAATGACACTATTCCTGAATTGACAGATTTAACAGAATTTCAGCTTTTTTTTCATAGATTGACAAGCTGATATTGATATTCATTTGGAAATTCAAGTGGGATGAGTAGCCAAAACAATCTTGAAAATGATTGGAGGGCTCATACTAGCCAATTGCAAAAATTACTGCAAAGCCTATAGACGTATAGATTAATGAAATAAAATTTAGCATCTGGAAATAAACGCATATATTTACGGATAATTGATTTTCTACAAGGGTTCAAAGACAAGTGAATGGGGAAAGAATAGTCTTTCTAATATATGATGCTGGGACAGTAGATGTCCATATGTAAATGGATGAATTTGAATCCCTCCCTCACATCATATACAAAATAGATCCAAAGACCTAAATGTAAGAACCGAAATTATAAAACTTTCCTGAGAACACATAAGTATAACTCATAATTGGATCAGACAGTTTTTTAGATAGTTTTCTAGACAGTTGGATCAGATAGCTTTTTAAATATGATACCTAAAGCAGAAGAAACCAGTGAAAAAATAGATAAATTGAACTTCATCAAAATTAAAAACTACACTTTAAAGAATGTTATTTAGAAAGTGAAAAGACAGCCCACAGAATTAAAGAAAATATTTGCAAATCATATCTCTTATAAAGTTTTAGTATCAAGAATATTTAAAGAATTCTTACAAGTAAGTGATATAAAGATAACTCAATTTAAAAATGAGAAAAGAGTCTAAACATTTCTTTTGAAGAAGATATACAAATGACCAATAAGCATATGGAAAAATGTTCAACATCATTAGGCAGTAAGAAAATGCAAATCAAAATCATGGTGAGAAATGAGAAACCACTATTTCATACTCACTAGGATACTATGATATAAAAGATGGACAATAACAAGTGTGCTCAAGGATATAGAGAATTTAGAACCCTCCTACATTGTTAGGGAGAAGTAAAATGGTGCAATTTGGAAAACAGTTTGGCAGTTCTTCAAATGATTAAAAATGGAGCTATCATGTTACCTAGCAAATCCACTCCAAGGTAATACCCAAGAAAAATAAAAGTGTATGTTCCTACAGAAACCTGTATACAAATGTTAATAGCAGAATTCTTCATAAAAGACAAAAAAGTGGATGTAACCCAAAAGTCCATTGACTGATAAATGGATAAACAAAATGTGGTGTATATGCATACAACTGACAATTTAATGACTGAAATATTTAGTCATTGAAAGTGAACAAAGTACTTATACATGGTGCAACTTAGATGAACTCTGAAACCATTATGTTACATGACAGAAGCAAGACAGAAAAGTCCACATGCTGTGTGATTCCATTCATACGAATGCAGAATGGGCAAATCCGCAGAAAGTAGATTAGTGCTTATCAGGGCCTGGGGGAGAGGGTAATGGGAATGACTGCTAATTGGTACAGACTTTCTTTCCTGGGTGATAAAAATGTTCTGGAATTAGATAGTGGTGATAGTTGCACAACTTTGTGAATATCATAAAAACCACTGAATTTTACATTTTATAATTGTGAATTTTATAACATGTGAATTACATTTCATTTTAAAAAGTTGAATTTTTGAAGTTTTTTTCAATAGAAGAAATTGTAAATTAGGAACGTAATATACCTTCCTAAATAAATAGCTAAATAGTGATAGGTGAATTTAGATCAAAGAGATTAGAGTCATGTTTCAGTCCAATACCTTCCTCTAGGCTCCACTTCTCAACATGGCCACACCGGAGATCAAATTTCAACGTGAGTTTTGGTGGGGAGAAACCACGCCCAAACCATAGCAAGTTGGGAAGACCCTAGTTAGGAAAAGATTATTGCATCCTGGCAAAAGAGCACCAGACCAGGAATCCAGACTATTTCAAGTTATTTTAGATTTTCTGCTCATAAGCATTTAGTAGTTAATAGTGCACAGCTATGAAATATGTTCAATGGATTTTTATTGACATTTAATCTAAAAGGTCTATGTTGTAATCTTTAGGGATATGTATGCGTGTGTGCTTGTGCCTGCACATCACTTTGTATACTGCGACTCAGTGCATAAGTTTCCTCTTCTGTAAAATAGAAATGCTTTGTGCTAAGAGGTATTGTAGAAGAATATGATTTAAACAAAGCCCAATTCATTTATGCAAGGTGCTCTCAATAATAAGCATAACAGCAACAGAAATAATAATAAAATAATAAAGGAGACTGTTATAGTTCTAATTCTAGTGGATTGATTGGCTATTGAAGACATTTTTTTGAGACAAAAGCCTTTGCTTTTTTCCAATCACAATTTTGCCTAGTTTACTTTAAATACATTACAAAGTATATATTATATGTTGGATAAAACATATTTTTAAAATGGATATTATAATATGTAATATAGTTATAATATCCAATATATGTTACATGTTGGCTATTATATATTTCCTATATATGTTTATATATTATATACACACACATATATATGAAATCAAACTGAGAAAACCAGTATCTTGCTTAAATTTGGTTAAGAGTCTTATCTTACCCAATACTATTTAAAGATGCCCACGTTTTGAATATGTTTCTGATTTTTATGTGAAAATATAAAAAGCCCCTCTAAGAACAGGAAGCCAGTTCACAAATGAAACTTCCTCTCTTGCTTAAAGGGCTATGCTTTCCTATGCAAATGTAGCAAAGCCCAGAAATTAGCAATGACTGCTAAATTAACACACTTGAAGAGCTTGGCTGGTTCTAATAGGCAGTCAAATGGTCTTGTTACATTGTAATGGTGCCAAGCTAATTGAAGTGATTACTGTTGCTCACGAGCAGCCTTTTTGAAGTAGAAGTCTTTTAAATTATCCATAGACGTTAAATGTCAGACACTATTGTGTAATTATACTTTGTAAATGCCGAATGTCATAAGGCATCACAGGTAATTGAGGTTTACAGAGAAGAGCTTTTTCTAAACCTAATTGGGCATCAACTCTTTGTCACTTTTTCTAAATCTAATTGGGCATCAACTTTTTGTGCCAGGGGACACTCCAATGCCTCACAATCTCCCTTTATTCCCCACCTTCTCCCTGCTAGACTTACTCATGGGACCCCACATGTCACAACGGTTCCAAATCATTGAGCTTAAAAACCTCTCTGTCTGTATCATCCTTTGGACTCTTCTGGGACTGTTACAGTGGTTTGGGACATCACACACTGAAGCTCTCTGGAAGCCTGATGTGGCTACATGATGGCAGAATGGGGCCACTGCAATGGAATATCAAGTCCTTTAAAGTCTCAGAGTGATCCCAGAATATTCTGCATGTTTGGGGATTTTCTTCTGTGTTTTGTTGTTGTTAGGTGTGTGTGATTTTGTGAAGTATTTTTTCATGATATTAGCAATGGAGGTTTTCTTGGCTCTAAAGTTGCCATCTACATTTTGTCCTCTTGTTTTTATTTATTGCATCTTCGTAGAACACAGATCTGGCTTCCAATTGTAAAAGAATTCATATAAAACATTTTTTTCTTTGCTTTTATGACAGTTATGTTAATCATAAGCCAAACTTTGAAATCTTCAGATGTCTTGCCCATGTGAGCCGTGCACTAAGAGTGACCAAATGGCCAAACTGGATTTTTTAGTACAGACTTCAAGATATCTTGCTGTTGACTGGGAATCCTCCAGCTTGGCTTGCTGGGAATACAGTCTCGATTTCTGACAGAGTGGCTGGCAGAAAGTATACAAAAACACATCCTTATTGCATAATTCTTAATATATGTGTTCAATTGGTCACCAAATTTTATTAAATAAAACTGTTATTATCTCACTGTGATTCCATGACAGGGCCCTCATTGTGTGCTTTCAGCAGGTAGCAATTTATGAAATTCCTAGCTTATTTGTAAAGCTATCTTTATCTGTGCTTTTTTAAAGCATTCATTATTCTCTGTGATAAACTGAGTTCTGATTAAAATGTTTTCTCCCCACACAAGAAGACTACGGGAGAAATGTCAGTGCATGTGGAAAAGAGTATGTGAATATTTTCAACACTGAAAAAAGAGGAGCAGAGTAGGCGTGCTGAGTATGTCCCAGAGAGTGTGCTGATTTCCGATGACGGATGTAGAGATGTTCACATGGATACTCTGAATGATCAGGCCTTATTATGGGCTTCAATGATTTAATCCTATTCCTTGATTGTGACTTTTTTCATTGTGATATTGAAAAGGCAAATTAAATGAGTACTTTTTATACATTACAAGTAGTATACATACACTTGCCAGAAATAACACTAAGTGTAGCTTTTCTAGCATCACTTTTAAAGATGTCTTTTATGATGTGCCTGTCAGAGAAAAATAAGGTTCAAGGATGTTATTAAAGTTGTTAAAAGTTTAAAGCCATAGTATGCAAGGCGCCACACAAAATGTTGAATTAGACATGGCTTTTGCACAGTGAGCTTATGTTGTTCCTCTCATCTTGCTTCCCACCTGAACAAATTACACTCTTCTTGATAAAATTCTTACCCCTATGGCTTGGAAATCTTGCCTTTCTTATTAGTTAGTATCTTCTTAGCTGCATGTATAACAGTGTGGCTTAAACTAATCGGGAGAGCATCCTTCTTATTGATATGATATTGATGGCTAAGATGTGTAGGGACTCCTGCCATAGATTTGAATAATTATTCAGCTCTCTTATACTTCTCTAGGAATCCCAAAATGTAAGCACAAAGTGGGGCTCTTCTTTGTGCAAAGGCTTTAAATGAAAGCTTTGCTGGACCCTGGCCATCTAGCTGAGGATCAAAGCAACACATCAAAAAAGTGACCACCAATGGCGGGTCCCCATTCTCCAGGGGAAGATTTAGCCTTCTCAGGGTCAGGGTACTGCTGGCTTCATGGGTTGGTCATCAGTGCTGCTCGTCATTTATTTCCAGCCCTTTGGCCTCAGGCACAAGGTGGGCTTGTGTTTCCTTGTGGTTGAGGTGAGGCCATGTGACTAATTTCGGCCAATCAGTTGTGAGTAGAAGTGATCTGTATCATTTTCACATTGGGGCATTTAGTTGAGCTCTATTCTGCTTATCATTATGACTGGCAATATTCAATGTAGATAGCTGTGTCAGTAAGAACAAAGAGACCTGGATCAGTGCCCCTTGTTGACTCTTAGTGGACATGTTGGATAAACAAGAGGTAAGATTTGTTGTTATTGGGCCTTTTCTTATGGCAACAGCAATCTAGCTTAGCCTACCTTATCAGTACATTATGGCTAGGCCAATCATTCACTTAGGGCCTATATCAAATGTCAGTGCCCTTGACACCCCATATGAGTGATTGAGGCAGGCACGGCATGAGGAAAAAGATACAGAATTGCTCAGTTTCCATGTTAAACATATAGGCACATTGCTTGCTTTTACAAAGGCATATGCTCTCTCTGATTTTTTTTTCTTTAAATGAGCAGCCTTTTTAGTATATCTGTTGATTTCTCTCCGTTGATAGAGTGATAGTCCCAGCAGCTGTTTTCCTGCTAGATATAAAACAGCAGTCAAGCATGATGAAATATGACTACTGACTCTCACTTTTGCTGTTGGGAACATCACGAGAAGGGTGGTGACTGTGGCAAATAGGACCTCATGATTCCTGTCTAAAGGAGGCAGCTGGTTTTACCTAGCCCAAGGCAATCTCTGACCTTTAGGAATGTGAGCACAGAATTCCCAGGATTTATATTTTCTAAGAGAGGTTTGAAGTTCATATTTTGTGTGAAATGTCCTCATTTTGAAATAATGATCAATTCTCAAAATCATTCTGGAGGACAAACAAAATATGTTGTAAAACTGGCAGTTTATGAACTTTGGTTTATATCCTAGTTGCCTGATAGCCTGTGATTCTCAAGCTAGTAATAATAATAATAATAATGATAATAATAATAATAATAATGAAACTTCATTTAAAGAGGTTACATCTTAAAAACAGGACAAACATATGTCAATTGGCAATGTAATGACAGCAGAATAATAACAAGACACCTGCAAATATCTATCAATTTCCCACTATATGTTCAACACTTTGCTAGGGGCTGTGAGAAATACTGAAAAAAATGTAGAGGATGGGCCCTGACTTTGGGAACTCACCATCTATTATAGTTGGGCAAAATAATTAAAAGAATTATTTTATAAGAAATAATTTCTTTTATAAGAAACTATTTTATATAAGAAACAAGATAACAAAATTAAATGAAACAATATAAAAATTAAAAGAAATGATATAAATAATATAAAAAGAAACAAAAGCATTTTAGTCAGGGTTCTCTAGAGAATCCAAGCCAATATGATGGAGATATATATGGATATCTATCTAACAGAATAGATAGATATAGATTTAATAAGATACTGGTTCACATGATTATGGGTACTGAGAGGTCCCATGATCTGCTGCCTGCGAGCTGGGGACCTAGGAAAGCCGGTGGTGCAGTTCCAGGCCTAAGAGCTGGAGGGCCAATGGTATAGATCCCAGTCCAGGTCTGAAGCCCGAGAACCAGGAGCACCAATGGCACAAGAAGATTGATGTCCTAAGTCAGTCAGTCAGGCAGAGAGTGAATTCAAACTTCCTCCACTTTTTTGTTCTATTCAGGCCCTCGATGAATTGGACGACAGCCAGCTGCACTGGGGAGGTCCATCTGCTTTACTCAGTTCACCCATTCGAATACTATTCTCTTCCAAAAATGCCCTCACAGACACACCTAGACATAATGTTTAACCAGCTATCTGGGCATCCCATGGCTCGGTCAAGCTGACACATAAAATTAATCATCACAGCAACTATATAAGAACATGCAATTAATGGCCAAGCTGTGCAGTAGGGACTGAAGTGTGATTAAAGGAAAGAAGAGGGAAGGTAGAACAGTCATGTAAGACTTTGAGGAAGCAGTGGGAATTGAGCAGAAAGTTGAGAAATTGGTGGAGTTATTGGTGGGGTAGAGAAGAGAGGATATTCTATGTGAAGATGACAACATATGAGCAGGGACAGAACACGGAGGGTTGCTTGGCTAAAGCAGATGATGCCCAGGGAGGTGCAACTAAGGTGGCTGGAGAGATTCTAGTTGCAAGGTGTTGTATTAAGAAGGACCTAGAAAGTCGGGCAGAGGCATTGACCATTGATGCTGTAAGAAGTGGAGGCTCATTACTACAACCAGGATATCAAGAAGGGACTAGAGCCAAGCCCAGCTCCATATCTAACGAGCATTAGTATTCACTATGTGGCCTGGAACATTGTATTCAACATCTGTTGTCACTAGTTTTTGTCTATGTAAGGTGCTCAGCACCCCAGCCTTCTGAGGATGGGGATTTTGAGTGAGCTCCACAGGGGATTCTGATGCACACTAATGTTGGAAACACTGAGTTGATTGATTGTGGATCTGTGAGATGGGGTGCCCTGAAGCTCATCAAGCTGAGGAGTAAGATAAAAGCAGAGAGGGAAATTTGATTAGAGGAACAACCAGTCTGATTTTTGACATCCCCCTTCCCAATCCAAGTGTTAAAAAAATTATTCATGACACTTCCTAAAGATGGTCAGGAAGACTTAATTCAAAGGGGCAACAGGGCATGGCGATAGGTACGGGGACCCCTGCAACGGAGTCTTGCAATGGGGAGATTGGATCCAACTCCAATAAGGATAAGTGGGAATTTATAATCAAGGGACGACATGGGGTCAGTGGATGGAAAATTACTGAGAAGAAAATCATCAAGGATAAGGGGGTTCGGGCTAAAATGACTTAATAGAATTATTGCTGAAGGCAAGTGGGGGTGATAGGATAGGAAGGGTGGGCAGATACCAAAGGTAGGGGATTTTCTCTAAACTGACTTAGCAGAATTCTTATTCAAACTGGGTTCTGCAAGTTTAGGCAGGGAAGCTCAAGGTCGCTCCTAGTCAAGCAAAGGATTCAGAGGAACCTGAGTAAAGTTTTGCTCAAAGGAGAGAGTCTTTGTCACCAGAGTTACCTACTTGCTGTCTCCTTAATGTGGCTCACCTGATCGCACATGAAGATCTTAATTTGGAGCCATCCTTGGGGTGGGTTCTTGTCTACAAAGGCACAAAACTTATTTATTGTCTGTATGAAGGAGGAGTTGATTTGGTTTTAAGATCTCATTGTCATCTCTACTTGTCTCAAATGTTTTCTTGTTTTCTGGCCTTTGATGTCCTGGTTGTAGTAAATATGGAAACAAACAAAAAAAATCAAGCTATGATTGGTAGAAGATTAACCATGATCCAGATTAAGGCCTAAATTCCGAGTTGATTCTGTCTTTTATTCTTCATCCATGGATACCTTCCTTTTCAGCATTCTTCATCTTACAGGGACGCAACTGTGGTTTTGTGTCCTCGACTGGGACATGTTCCAACATGTTGTCAGAGGGATATTTCTGTCTCACTTGCCTAAAGAAGTCCCATGCATCATTGCTAAAGTTTTAAAAATCAAAATTACATCTGATAGCTGTGCAATCCCTAAAGGGCAGAAACAAAGGCTTTGCCTAAGGCAGGATGCACTAATCCATTGTATTAGCAAGTTGCCAGAGCTGTCCGAGACAGTGTTTACTTTTGTCAGATGCAGGAACAAGGTAAAACACATGGGAGAAGTTTCAAGTGTAGAAAAATTAGTGCTAAACTAAGATGCAAACAACATGTCCTGAGGATGGAAAACAATTTAGGGAAATGAAGCAATTGGTAAATATTATTCGTTATATTGATAAATAGGATTTGGCAGTCATCCAAAGTTTGCATTTAATTTGAAACAAAAAATGTCTTTTGATTTGATAGAGTAATTGTACGTGTATTGCTGTGGACTGAATGTTTATGTTCCCCCAAAATTCATATGTTGAAACCTAATTCTCAATGTAATGGTATTAGGAGGTAGGGCCTTTGAGAGGTGATTAGGTCATGAGGGTGGAGCCCTCATGAATGGGATCTGTGAGTTTATAAGCAGACACAGAGACCAGCACTCTCCCTTCCACCATGTGAGGACACAGCAGGAAGGTACCATCTGTGAACCAGAGAGTGGGCCCTGAGCAGACACTGAATCTGCTAGAACTTTGATCTTGCACTTTTTAGCCTCCAGAACTATGAGAAATAAATTTCTGTTGTTTAGTTACCCAGTTTATGGTGTTTTATTATATCAGGCCAAACAGACTAAGACAGGTGCTAGTGGGTATATTTTCCAAAGTGGAAAGTGGGCAGTTGGTGATGCATGTTGGTAGAAAGACATTGGAGAAATGTCACAGTGTGCTCCTGTAGTGGCCCCTCAGGAAATTAATATCTACTTTTTTGACACATGGGCATAAGGAATATGGTAGGAGTTCTGAGATAAAAAGGAATTCAAAATTCTTATTATGAACTATTTCTTTTCACAATCTTTTTTTTATGCCCAGCTGTCAAATCATGCTAAGGGTGAGGAAAGAATGATGGTAGATATAATATTGCAAATTGAACAAAGTCAATATTTTTAAATAAGATTCTTTTTCCAATACCTGCTATGTGTAAGGCGAAGTGCTAGGTTTTCTGGAAGAAACAGGAAAAGGTTAAGATAAGGTTCTGGCCCTCAAGAAACATACATTTTGTTCTTCCAGATCATTTTTCTATCTAGCCATGCATGGGATTAATTTTTAGAATCTTGTGCTAAGGAATACATAAAATAAGGAGGTGGATGGGTTGTGGCAACACCGGCTGGGTATATAATGAGGAGGAGCCTGTCCACCCTCAGGAGTGTTATCCCCACTCTAGCTCCATGCCTGACACATAGGCCTGTGCAAGAAATCCAGCCAGAGCTAATCTCTCCAAGTTTGTCTCTTCATCACAAAATATGAGAAATTGACACTACTGTTTTCCAGGTTCCTTCCTGTTCTAGAATATATGTAGCCTAAGGGCTTGGCAGATCTGATGACCTCATGGAAGCATTGAATGTGAGAGCTGGGAAGGACCAGACCAGTCCATCCCTCTTACCTCACAAAAGGGCTGGAATATATGTTGCCTACATTTGATGGCAACATCAGATGTTGACGCATTTGGAAAGATCTTAACCAGTGGCAAAATTTTAACTTAAGGAGGACTGAACATTTTTATAACAACAGTGACAATGGTGATAAGAATGGCAGCTAATATTTATTCAGACATTATTCACCATGCTCCGTCCTAAGTCTTTTACATTAATTAGTTATTTTGATTCCTGGAACAACCCTATGAGGTATATATTTGTATTATCCTGCTTTTATTAATACAAAAGAGACAATGGAGACATAAAGGGGTCAAGAATGTACCCACACTGACACAGCTAGGAAGTGGCAGAGCCAGCATGAAGCCATGTAATCTGACTTCGGGGCCCCACACCCTGTGGGGTCCTGCCCTCACGTTCATCTCCATATCCTCCTGTCGAAGCACAGGAAAAATAATTTTCGTGTTGTTCTCATCGAAACATCTGCTATTTTCATTTCTCCTTTCCTTCTCTCTTAGATTTTCGTAGTTTCTCTTTATTTCTGGTAATGTAATAGATAGCATCTGAAATGGAAACTTTGGAGATTATTTAACTCCCTATAATCCTCTCTCTCCCTCTCTCTGGATTTGTAATAACGTTGCAGGAATGTTATATAATAGGAAGTGGTTATGAATAAGAAAGCAACCATGTAAATTGTGAAACGTACATTACAGTTCTATTTCAACTAAAATCATACTTTTTTAATCATGATATAACTAACTTAGAGAAAACCTACCAACCCTAACTCAAGGAAAGACCATCTATTATAATGATCTGAGAGAGTGATATTGAATTGAAATTAAGGGATTTGCCAAAAGAGATCAAGGGAAGGTCAAAAGACTCAAGGAAGTATTTCTTTAAAGTAAAAAAATCGCAATTTATAATTATTATTACTCATCATCTGGTACTTCCTACTTCCAACTAGACGTCCTTAGTATTTCTTATAACATTTTCTAGCATTCACGAATTTGAGGAAGAATGAGGATTCCAGCAATCAGTGTCACTTAATATAATGTAAAAATGATGCAAAACTCAATTTGCCTTAAAATAAAATTTCCAAGTAGGTGCAGAGCCATGATATGCTGATTAGAGGATGGAGCTGTTATTGGGTAAAAATTCTAGTTACATTAAAGGTTCCATTTAAGTATAATAGTACCCTCTTATCCGCAGTTTCACTTTCTGTGGTTTCAGTTACCTGAGGTTAACTGTGGTCTGAAAATATTAAATGGAAATTTTCAGAAATAACCAATTCATAAGTTTTAAATATTATGTCACAATGCCTATGTCATTCACTTCATCTCATCATGTAGGCATTTTATCATCTTACTTCATCACAAGAAGGATGAGTATAGTACAAGAAGATATTTTGACAGAGAGAAAGACCATATTCATGTAACTTCTATTACAGTATATTGTTATAATTGTTATATTTTATTATTAGTTATTGTTGTTAATCTCTTGCTGTGCCTAATTTATAAATTAAACTTTATTGTAGATATGTATTTATAGGAAAAAACATAGTGTATATATGGTTCAGTACTGTTCAAGGTTTCAGGCATCTGCTGAGGGTCTTGGAACGTGTCTGCCATGGATAAGGGAGGACCACCATGCCAGGAAACTGAAGAAGCTCTCCCATCATCAGACAGGAGTCATACACCGTATCTGATGGTCCCTGGAAGTAATATGGATAAATGTTTTCCTGAATGCATTCTAAATGTGTTGATGTGCTTTAATTACAAAAAGATAATGATGAAAATGTTGAGAAATTCTCATAGGCTCAACTTAATGGGCAAGCTAATAGATGCTTCCAGTTTCATCTTCCAGAACTGGGTGTCTTTGTTTAACATTTTGCTTTTTAATTAAAAAGCAGATTAATAAACACTGCAAACCTGAAACTTTAATTCCGCTAATGCTTATTGAAAATCCACTGTGTACCCAGCTAGGAGCTGCGGAAGAAATAAATTAATGTATAACAAATGTTTCCTACTTTCAAAGGGCTTATTGTCTTCAAACCCTTAATATTCTGAAAAACAGAATATATTGTTATACGATTAAACTTAGGAAAATTGTATTATTTATATAGGACAATATTTTAAATTTGCAAAGGAATTTTACATCTATCTCCTTTGGTCCTTTTGATAACCTCATGAAACGGTAGGCCTGATTATTGTTTTATGAATGCAGACATGGGGCATCTGAAACACTGAGTGACAGGCCACTCAGCTCGCAGCCCCCATCTTCTGCTTCCCAATTAACCTTTTTCACCGTAGCGTGTTCCCATTCTGGCCACAGTTTGCTCTGGTTGTGGTGGATAAAGACAGCACTGCAGCGTGACCAGTGTTTGGTTGGAGTTCATTTCTGGTACCACATACCCTGTTGATAGCATGACACTAGTTATGGTTTGGTTTTATGATCTGGGAGACCTCACTTGAAGAATAGGCTAGAAATACAGTCAATTTTCGTTTGTGAAACCTTGTGGTTTAATTATCTTGAAAGTGCCTATTTATGCTGAAAGTACCTGTTTGGGTTGAGTTGTGTCCCTTCCCAAATTAATATGTTGAAATCCTAATCAGAATGTTAGAGCCCTTAAAGAGTAATTAAGTAAAATTAGATCATTAGGGTGGACCCTAATCCAATTTGACTGGTGTCTTTTCAAGAAGAGGATGTTAGGGCACAGACACCACGGAGGAGAGACCTTGTGAAGACACAGGGACAAGGTGGATCGACAAGCCAAGGAGAGAGATGTTTTCCTGAATGCAGAAGAAACCCTACCGATACCTTGATCTTGGACTTCTACACTCCAGAACCCAAGAGAAAATAAATTTCTGCCATTTTAGCCATCAATCTGTGGTACTTTGTTATGACAGCTCTGGCAAACTAATACAATACCTAAATTATTTTAAATTGGTTATTCTTAATATTTAACCTGGGGTTCTCTCATAGTTTTGGTATGAAATGGCACTGAACTCAGATCCAAAAGAGGGCTTTATGGAAAGGACTTCTTACAGAGACGTGGGCAGAGGTGGCTACCGTGGGAGCTGTTACTATGCCCAGGGCTAAGGGGGCAGGGGAGGAAAGAGGTTTCCAGAGCTCAGTGAAAACAGGAGCTGTGGCCAGCGGCCATCTGGTGGGAGCTGTAGCTAGGGGAAGACACAGCTGCTGTCACAGAAGGGTTGCAGAAACGGGGAGGGAGTGGCAAGGAAATATCCTAGCATCTCTCAACTCCTACCTTCCAATCTCCTGCCAGAGGCTTCCATTGGCCCAGTCCAACAGGAAGCCAGAAAAGAAGGGAACATGGGTGATGCTGTCTGCAGGGGTCAGTGCCCAGAGATGCCGAGAAGGACCGAGAAGGGTGGAGAATAGATGGTGTGTAGGAACAGAAAACAACCTTGCAAAAGACAATAATCAGCATTATCTCTATTCAATGGAGCAGAGGAACATGGGGGCTGGAGTTACTATTCCTCTGAAGTCAGCAGCAAAGTCAGTACCAAACTTAAGATTATACTGCCTTGCTACTTTTGGGTCACTTGTGATTTTCTTGCATTTTGTTTTTTATTATGGAGGAAAGATTTTCCATGAAAAGAAACATTTTATTTTTAAGAGCTGAAAGAGAAATCAGCTCTTCTAAAAGTCTCAATTCCGACGTGAGGAAACTGAGGCACAGAGAGGTAAAGCAGCTTCCCTGTGGCTTCCCAGCAGGACCACGGGAAAGCCGGGCCTGGAGCTAGAGCTCCCACCTCCTGGACCAGCGTGGTTTCCACTGGACGTCCAGGCAGGAGGTTGAGGCACAGTAGAATGTTTCAGACCCGAATGGCTTATTGTAAAACATTGATCGAGAAACTTCTCTAGGAATGTATTGAAAAAGGAGGAAAAGAGAGAATCGAGGTTTGTCATGTTTTATTTTTAGATGTGAATAAAGAAAGAAAGGCTGTGTGACTCAGAGGCAGGAGGAGGGCCTGCTTTCCACTCGGCTGTGGTTAGTTGGCTGCCGATCCGGGAGGCGATCTCAGGGACAACCCAGGAGGTAAACCACAACCACCAGGGCCACATGCCCTGGCAGCTCTGCAGCTCTGTGCTGCATCCTTGGTTTATCCTTCCTGTTTCCTCACTTATCAAATATTTATTGTCAACAACGGGCAGTTCTGTTTGCACACAGTGTGATGGGGTAATGAGATAGTTAGGTTTCCTCCCGTTATCGATGGGGAGTGCTGATGGCATGAATAATTTCCTCTTTTTATAAATGGGAATTTAATTATTGATGCCTTGTTTAGGCAGTGACAAAGGTGTTAGCAACAAACACTGCAGTTGGAGGTTTTGGCAGGCATGAGGCTGCCAGGCTGCAGTCGAGGGTTGGCGGGGTCATGAAATAAACTTGCTTTTAATTGTTTAGAAGAGATAGCAAGGGTCTTTATCATATATACATAGACAGACACAGTATATATACATGTACATATATAGATGCGTGTGTGTCTATGTATAATAAAGACTTGCTCTCCTAAACAATTCAGATAGTTTATGTATGTGGCTATATTTGTATATACATGGTGTGCGCATAGGTATGTACTGGCTGAAAAAAATTTTTATTTTAAACATACCAAGGAAAACAAACCTCTAAAACTAGGTCCTACCAAGGGGCAAGCTAATAAACCAGTGAGAAACTAGTCCATTCATACTTGCTTAGAACATTAATTGAATCCTTAGCATAGTTGGCAGAATGTTTATTCATATAACAAGGGTTTTTGTGGACTGATAACTCACTTTAGCTCTTAAGTGAAGATGAAAAGAACATGAAGTCTCTAACTCAGTATTTTAATTTTTATGACTTTCTTCCAAGGGATTCCAGGCTCTCTGAATACTGTCCCTGCACCGTCTCCCCACTCCCCATGCCAACAGAAAATAAAGCAAAACATTGCAGCAACGTATTTCTCAAGGAAGTTTTCATTACTACTCTTTCTTGAAAGCCCAATTAATGTCTCTGTTTTATTCTTTTCAACTTCTTGGGGAAACCGAGCCAGGAGACGGAGCTCATGTTTCTCCCTGTGCTGGTGTGAGAGGCAAGATGGATTTCACAGGATACAGGTTTCAGAGTCAGGGAATCCTTTGGCGGGGAGGAAGACATTCTGAAGGTAAGAAGGTAAAACAGGGCCTGTCAGACCGAATGGGCGTGTGAATGACCTGGGACTTTTGTTGAAGTGACAATCCTGAGTCTGAAGGTCCGGGTGGGGGCCTGGGATTCTGCATTTCTAACACTCCCAGGGGAAGCTGGCACTGCTGCTCTGTGAACCACACTTTGAGCAGTAAGGATTATTGGGCCAGACAGCAAATTCCAGAAATATTGAATTTTTAAGACAGGTAAACAGTAGCAATGCTTTTATAATTTTGTTGATTCTTTATACTATTTTTTTTTTTGTTCTTGGGATGAGTAAATTTTTTTGCCAACCTGCTTCAAACAGCTTTTTGCTGCAAAATCTTTTATTTCTTTTTAAATTTTCTGAATTCTCTGATGACACTTGATGTAGATTTGAAGTGGCTGAGACACTTGGCCTTAGAATAATTTTTTTCAAAGCTTGTAAGATGGAAGCAACCTTAAAAAGTGTAGTGAAGTCTCTCAATTATAGAAGAGGATGTCAAGCACCCTCTCATCCTACTTGGGATATTAGGTTAGCATACTCTCCTCAGTTTGAATCTTTGCCCCTTCATTTGAAGCCTCCTCCTTGCTCCTTTCCATTCTTCAGCCAACCTGTTAACTATCAGAAGTTTAGGGAAAAAAAGTGTTTTATTTTTTTTCTCCAAGTGATGGTCCATCTCATCTTCATCAGTATTGTCCATTCTTCAGAATAGGCCCTATCGGTGTTCCCCAATTTTGTTTCCTCTTCCTCCAGTGTTAGGTATATGCCCTTAAATCGCTTAAATGCTTTTTCTACATGGCAGTTGGGTCAATTATTGAGGGTAAATGAGAAAAAACAAAGAAAAGTTGAGAGAAAGAAAAAAAAAATCAATATTGGCTCGTCCGAGCAGTAACAAGGTTGAAAATCGCTCCAGAGTGCACTGTGCCTGGCATATACATATGGATGTGGGTAAATGACACAGAAACAGCCCACAGAGAAACGAGCACCGCCCACTCCACACAGCACAAAGCCCAGGAAGGTGATGAGACTTCTAGAATACGTCAACTATTCCTTCTGGGGGCTTCTTGCAAAACAAGACAGAACAAAACGAAATGTAAGGATGCTCTGGAGGAGCCCTAATAGGAACCCCGTCCTCATTTCCCCTCTGATAAAGTGATGCTGGCCTCAACTGGCGGAGGCTACCTCCCTCTCAGCTGCAGTTGACAGTTTCATGTCTTCCTGAAGGTTCACAGGAACTGGGAGGAGAATGATCTTCCTGATCAAGTGCTGAAAGATCAATAATTATTAAAAAAAAAAAAAAAAAGAGGGAGAGAGGAGATGCCTATGTGAAAGAGGGAGGAAGAGATCGCAGACCAATTATTTTTCTACAAAATACTTTATGTGACAACAGCGGCAGCCCCCAAAGGGCAGCATGTAACAACAGAGCCTAATTAGAACGATTTCAGTGTAATCATTAACTCGCATCTAACACCTACGAGAGTATTTCTGTTTAAACTAAAACATGACCTGCATGGTGGAGAGGCCTTGTAAACTGTCTCTGGAATAAAATATTTGACAGGAAAGGTCAGAGCAGCTCTCATTTGAATTTCAAGTAGGGAGCCAGCACCGCGGTGGCCGGTGCAGCAAGCCTGACGCCGCTGCCACTTTCCAGGACTTCCTGCCAGCAGTAGCAGTTGGAGAAATCCTCTAGGACTAATTACTAGGATTGCAAAACAAGGATTTTTCTTCTCTTGCCTCTGCCCACTTTCCCTTTCCCTCTCCCAACCAGGGTGGGGAAGCAAGGGTCTCTAATGATGTTTGGGGAGAGAGGTGATTTCCTTTGTTGTCGCTATGAGACTGAAGGTCACTGCTGAGTGGCTTGCTTGTCTGATCCAGACACCTGCTGGCTGGCCCCTGGGCCGGACTGAGCCTTGTCTGGCCTTCCTAGCACGTCCTTCTGCCAGCCAAGCAGGGGAGGTCTTGCTAATAAACTCTCTTCCCAGCAAGAGTGATGCTAAGGCATTGCCTTCCGCTGGGCTGCGTAAAAGCAGCTATCAAATCAGCAAGATGCAACTTGATTTGCAGGTCTCCAGTGAAATTTAAGAAGGCGAACTGTAAAACGTTCAGGGAAAAGGAAGCATGAAAACATTTTTAAGGAAAGCATTTAAAAAGTCAGAGACAGACATAATAATAAAAAAAAGTTGGCAGGGAAGGTTTTATTTATTCATTTTGAAACATTGCAAAGAAGCTCTGTTAGCAGCATTTATCTACCTCTTTTTTTTTTCTTTTAAAGGCAGCCCTGAAAGCAAGTGAGTTGAATTCATTTCCTTTTTCCTTCCGTGACTTTTTTAAAGCATTATATACACTGAGATCTTTTTTGCACTTCCGGGAATTTATAAAGCTATAACATTTAGTACATAAGCCTGACTCGGCTAAACCCTCTTCCTTTCTCTTCTCTCTCCCCCACCCCTTCCTTTTCTCTTCCTCCCCAGCCTTTAATGCAGGGTCTTTCTTTGTCACACATACTAATTGGTCCTTTCCCCTCAGTCTATTCGTAATATTTTAAAAATGTTTTCTCTTTGTTTTTCAAATCTTTTTCCTCTTTTCCTTTAATTCGAACAACCAAAAAGAATGAGGAAATTAAAAATGTACTTGGCAACAGTGAAAGAAACCCGCCTTGGCAAAACCACAGACACATGAAACAGAGGTAGCTGTTATTATCTTTCCACACCATCCAAGTCAGTAAGGTTCCTGGAGTCGGTACTGCTAAAGACAACATATTCACTGGGCACTTGTTAAAGATGGCGAGAGGGATTTTCTTCAAGTCTATCGCTGTAGAGGAGAGACTATTGTAACAGGGCAGAGTGACTGAGCTCAACTCTGGAGACACCAAAAACAGCTGGGGATTTATACACTCAGCGAGAGGCTCAGAACGTGGAAAAGTGTTAAGAGGAAAAGCCTAGGGTAGGGGGATTCTTGCCAAAGTGACTTGGAAGAATTCTTGCTAAAAGCAGGCCGAGGTGCAGGCCTAGCCGAGAGGGGCTCAGAGGAGCCTAATAAAACTTTGGTGAAGGAGGGAATCTTTGTCCGTACTCGCTTCTTGGTGTCTTCTACTAAGCTGGTCAGCTGGAGTGTGCTCCTGCTACCAACTTTGACACAACGGTAGACAAAATTATGTGGAACTGTACTGATGTGCATGACAGATCTCTATGTGAATTCCTGAACAGATCTCCTGAATTCCTGAAACAGATTTATGCTGTCACTGATAATTGAGGGAAAAAAGGATTCCAAAATGTCTATTTAACTCTAAATTTAACCTCAACTGACATTGATTTTTTTTTTTGTTTGTTTGTTTTTTGATACAGAGTCTTGCTCTGTCACCCTGGGTAGAGTGCAGTGGTGTCATCATGGCTCACTGCAATCTCAGACTCCTGGGCTCAAATGATCCTCTTGCCTCAGCCTCCCAAGTAGCTGGGACTATAGGCACACGACCCATGCCTGGCTAATTTTTCTATTTTTAGTAGAGATGGGGTCTTGCTCTTCCTCAGGCTGGTCTTGAACTCCTGAGCTCAAGCAATCCTCCTGCCTCGGCCTCCCAGAGTGCTAGGATTACAGGCATGAGCCACCACACCTGGCCCTGACATTGATTTTCTATCCCCATATTATGAGAATAATCTTTGCTTTGGAGTTGGAAAAAAAAAGTTCAAATTCTAACTTTGTAAACATCTGTGATATTCAATATGATCAAACTATTGGCCGAGCTGACTTTGATAGGGTCCAAGTTGGAAAACACTGTTTTTCTATTTTTTTCCCAACATCACCTTCTATCAAGCCATATTGAACTCCACTTTCTCATGCCAGGATCCCAAAGCCTTTTAGTCATTCACAACCTTTCAGTTGTCAGAATTAATTTTGATAATTAAAGCTCCTTTCCAGGCATTATAAATTTTTAGCCCAGTCTGTTTGAAAACTTGAAGCTCACATGTAGCTGAAAGTGTCTCTCTTCCTCCCCATCCTCTTTCTTCATTGGTACCAGGCCCCGGCTCAGGGCAGCCCTGCAGTGGGAAGGTGGGCATGGTTTCCTATGTCCCCTACTTTCTTTATTCTTTATCCCTTCCTGTCTTCTGGCCCTCCAGCGTTGGGGCAGGGGGAGCAAAGTGCAGAAGAAAAGAGGCAAAAGTCTCTAGCTCGCTGGCACTATTTGCAGTTTTTCCATGGCTGCCATTGGCAACTCTCTATGCCATCCGTGGGTCCATCAGAGATACCCCCTGGGAACCCCTGCAGTGCACAGCGTCCTGGTCTGTTCTCTTAAATCCCTCCTCAAGTCTTGTCTGCAGTGGCCTAACCCACAGCCTCCTGCGGCTGGGGCCTTCTTGCCCTGCCAGTAAACTCCCTTGGGTCCATGCAGACAAGTAAGATGAGGTCCCCTTCTCAGACTGTACTGGGCCCATGGGAGGCCCACACATCCTGGCCCCGCCACGTGCTGGGACAACAACCTGGAATTCTACTGCCTTCAGAAGTGTCTGAATTTCTGGGCTTAAGGCAGCGACCACATGGAGGTTTGGTCGCCCACAAACTCCCAGGAACAAATATCCCATTGTCAAACTGCATCCTACTCTTGTGACTGCACCAGGGTGGGCTAATGAGTTTCTTTGACTCAGTAAGCCCCCAGCCAAGGACTGGAACCTCGATCCCCTCATCCTGTAGAAATCCCAGTGGGATGGACAACTCTTACACCTGTTCTCCTTCTCAACAAGCTCCAGACTCTGCTTACACAGGCTGAATGTGACCGCGGGATCCAGGCATGGGTGTGGCCACCTCTTAGCAAGATCTGCAGGGATGGGGCCTGTGGCTCCTCTTGAGAATGTGGGGGGTACCCACAGCCTATGGTCCTTAGCTTTAGCTGGCCTTCTGAGAAAATAAAGCAAGCATGAAATAATCTTGCTACATAGATAAGCCAAGTAATCTTTCGGAGTCTCAGTTCTTCCGTTTGTAAAATGAGAGTAAATTAAGCTCTCTTGTGAGGGTTGTTGCAGGGATGAAATGAGATGGTGTATACGGAGGTGTCACTGGTATTCAGTCTCTCCTCTGTCCCAGCCTTTCTTCCACCTTTTTATCCTCTTTCTTTACTCTTTTCCACAGCTCCTCCAGGGTTCCTAGGTTGATAGACTATGGAAGGATCGGATTGGGGTCTCAAACCAGAATTTCTTATAAAAAAAAAAAGTGCCTATTTCATTGAGTGGAGCCTCAGCAGAAAAATCTGGAAGTAGACTACCAGGGCCTGTCAGGTGTGAGAGCAGCGTGTGGAGGAAGACGGAACTTTGTTCAGTGCCCGTCTCCACTCCCAGCTTTGCACACGTGGTCCGCATGGATTCCCTGACAAACGGGGATGCCTTCGCCACCCCCACTCCCTCGCAGGCATGGGTGCACTTCGTTCCTTAGTGAGCTCCTGATTTATAGCTTGCAGGGGTGGGGGAGGCACCTCAGAGAGTGGAGGCCACCGATGCCCTCGGTGCTGCGTCTCCCTGCCCGCCTGTAGCGCTCTTCACGATGGATGACAGCTGGGGGTGTAATGGCTGCTGTGATGGATCACAGAGGAGTACGAAAATGCATAAGGAAGCGTTCGGTTGTATTTCATGGGACTCTGTCTCTGTGTGTGGGTGTGTGTGTGTTTCTTTTTGTAGCCCCATTAGCTCTCTCGGTGATTGCATGGAGCTATACCATTTTGACATTTATGGTTTTCCGTCTGCTCCATTTTTCTGCACACGTGTCAGAGGGAGACAGCTACTTGTCCTTTGACGCATGGATGGTTGCCCAATAACCCCTCTTGTTGCCCTTGAATCTTTGCTTCTCCCTCTTCTGGGGCAGGCTCAGCTGTCTGAGGCAGAGCATGTTTGTGTGAGCGCTTGGCTCAAGGGCTCTGCCTTTGCCTATTACTGCCCTTGCCACTCTCGGAAGTTTTCCGATTCCCAGGATACGGGATGCAGCCTCCATCTAGTAGTGCTATTCCCTGACCCTTCCAGAATGAGCAAGAAGGCGAGGTCAGGGCACAGATAATTTTGGAGAGTTTGTTTTCTCTAAGAGAACAGACTGTCAGCACATTATGGAAACATGCAAAGATTTTTTTTTCTGTCAAAGTTGAATGACATCAAATACTTAAAAGCAGCATCTATATTGTTCTAAATGTTATATTATACTGAGTATATTCTGGCAGCCACTTCTTCCTTTATTTGAAGGGACATCCTGGTGTGGTGGGAAAAAGCCACAGAATCAGAAGATGTAATTTTAGTCCAAGTTCTGCTCCATTTCATCACATGACTATGGGTGAATATTTATTTTTTCCCAACAAAAAGTGAAGTGATTTGACGGGAAGTCTACTGCTCCCGTACAAAAAGTCTCTGTGGTTTAGAGCTAAGGGGACAAGGCCTTCCTGGTCCGTGGAGAAGCTGTGGGGAGCTAAGATCCCTGGAGTTCTGTGGCTCGTGCATGCAGCAACTTGTCCTAGTGTTTGTGCTTGTAGAGAACAGAATGATTAGACCTGGAAATGCTTGTTAGGGTTACCGACTTTATGGTAACCACAAAGAAAAACCTTATTTCCTCATCCCGGATGAGTTGTAGCTTGGCTGTGCCTCCAAATGCTCCCTCTTCATCTTCAGCTGAGTCTTATGCCTGACTAGCTCCTTAGAACAACTGCCTTGAATTTCCTACAGTCTCGGCAGGTGTGAAGTAAAGGATCTAGTTAATTGGTGGGCTCCTGGAAGAACTTCTAATATGCTGAGCTCCACCAATGGGGAGCTCGCTCAGAATGTTTGAATAATAATTAGGCAACGTCTGATAGCTATAAGACAGTAATACTGCGAGGAGCAAGGTGCCTTTGCTTGGCAAGTCTCTTATTTTTATCTTCCAAAATTGAGAACTTTCAACTTTTGCAACGTAAGACACTGCCATTTGCCCATGCAGGTCACGAGGGTGCTTTGGACATACTGATATCTGAAGGGGCTCCTGCTAGAAAGATCCTGTTGTTTCATGTGTTAGAAGAAGCCAAATCACTTAAGACTCTACTTTAACTTCTCTATTTTCTTAGCTTCCCTTGACTCCAGGCAGGTTTCCGTGCAAAAAGCAAAGATGGAAAAAGCCCCGTTGGCTTAGGTAGAAAGCCAAGTTTGTTATTTCTTGCCAGTCCTGTGCCAGGCTGCAGGAGCACATTGATGGACTTAAGTTGAGGATGGCCTCCCAGACACATTCTAGAGAGTGATATAATGAAAAAGGAAGGAAAAAAAACAAGACTTAAAATAGAATGTCAACATATCCTGTCAAATGGCTACTTAGGTCATTAAGGAAAGCTTTTATAGATATTGCTGCCTTCTTAGTAACCATAAGTTTACTGAGAGTTAATAATGATACTGATAGGCACTATTTACCAAGAGCCCACTCTCCACATGAGTTATAGATGTAATATTTAATTTATGCAGAAATCCTATGAGGCAAGTTTGTTTATTCCCATCTGATGGGTGAGGAAGCTGAGGGTCAGTAGCTAAGTACTTTGCGGAGGCCCAACAGCACCTGCGGTGGGCAGAATGCCTCCCCAAAGATGTTTATGTTCTAATCTCCAGAAACCATGAATATGTTAGGCTACATGGAAAAGGCAGTTTGCAGGTGGACTTACAGAAGAATCAACTGACCTCAAGAAAGGGAGATTATCCGGGATTATCTAGGTGTGCCCGATGTCATCACAAGGTTTCCTAAAAGTGGCAGGAGACAAAAGGAGAGTCAACACCAACAGAATGCGATATGAAAAACTCCTGGCCATTGCTGGCTTTGCTGATGAAAGCGGGGCGAGAGTCGAAGAAAATGGGCAGCTCAAGAGGCTGGAAAGACGAGGAGGCAGATTGTTACCTAGAGCCTTGGGAAAGAACACGACTCTGCTGACACCTGAATTTTAGCCCAGTGAGGTCTGCATCAGACTTCTTTCTGACCCCCAGAACTGTAAGATAATAAATTGTGTTGTTTTAAGCCACTAAATTTGTGCTAATTTGTTACAGCATCTATAGGGAACTAATACAGCCCTTAAGAGGCAGAGCCTGGACTCAAAACAGAACCCAAAGTTTATTCTCTCTTCACTATGCAAAATGACTTCGAAATTGCTCAATATATAAAAATAGAATCAGAAAAACCCCACCCAACCTCCTTAGCTATTTTCTCTCCCTGCCTTTTCCTCCTTTTTTCTATATGCTTGGTTCATGTGCTTCCTCCCTCTTCCCCTTTCCCTAAATTAACAGATTCTTGCTATAAAAGAAATTGATTCTTCACTCCAAAGTAGGTCATTATAACAAAGGGTTTAAATCATTTGGTCCTCCCATTTGTGAAATATAGACTTCACTTTAATCTTCTGTGCATTAGTAGCAGCAAAAAAAAAAGGCCCATAATTTGTGAAAAATGAGATTTCCCCCCACCATCAGTCATCTGGACAGATATGTAAGTTATTCACTCCCTTTTTACCCTCTGACTCACACCTGGAAGTCAGAAGGACCAGCGTCCAACCAAAGACAGAGTTTCCTCATTCTGCTCACACTTCCAGGATCGAATTTAGAAACTTAATGAAACATTAGGTCCCAGTACCCAAATTGGTTGGATCCCCTGACTCCTTTCATTCCATTATTTCTCTCAGTCTCCAGTTCTCTTTTTTAGAGCTCTTTATATTTAAGTAATGCTTCTTATTTCTCAAAACTACTTAGTTTATTTTGAAAAGCTCAAGATAAGCTTGTTTTATAGGTAAAATGTTAGATTGGTCAGAATTTGTGTTCTGTTCCCATTTTTACCCCTGGATGCACAAGGGAGGCTCGCGGATTCTTTGGATTTGCTTCTTTACTGTAGAAGATGAGCTAAACAGATACGGTAGACCAGCTCCAATCCAGGACTGATGTTAAAGGGGGTGGCGTTAAAGAGAAGACACTACTGTTGAACTCTCAGATCCTTGTCTAGTGGTTATAAAATAAGGATCTTTTGCAATGATCACATTATATTGTAACATCTCTTTTCTTCTCTATCTTCCTCCTTAGATAGGTGGAGACATCATCTTTGGGCATGGGGGGTCCGTTGCACATGTTTTCTGTGAATTCCTACCTCATGGGGCGCTTGACATATAACTTCATGTAAACTTTAAGATCTGGTAAGGCCTGGGTTCGAATCCTGATTCTGCTACTTGCTTATTGTGTGCCCCTTGTCTAGTTACTTAGTTCTTTTGATCTGTATTTGGTTTATCTGTAAATTGGGGTGTGGAAATCTACAGTGCTGTGGGGATTCAAAGAGACAATGAATTTAAAGCACTAGCAACATCTTAGTATTGCACATAGTGGTACACAATTAAAAAACGTGGTGGTTAAAAATGTGGAGCCATATTGCTTAGATTTGAATTCTAGTTTCCTCACTTACTAAGAAAGTTACTTAATCTCACTGTATCTCAGTTTCTTCATCTAGTAATATAATATGGGCATAATAATAGTGCTTAACCTCAGAAGGTGGTTGGATGGATTAAATGAGTTAATACACCTAAGGGTGCCTAGATCAGGGACTTGCACATAGTATGCACTGAATGCTATTTATTAACAGTAATAAATAGCACCTTATACCATTCCTCTAACATCCGTCCTATTTTATTTTACTTGCTCTTCTTTTTGGACCTCACAATAATACTATGTGGAAGGGAAAAGATGGCTGATTTTAAGGATTATTCCCAAATCCCTTCTTGCTCTTTAAAATGTTGTGACTTATGTGAGTAAAGACCCAAAGTCAATTCTCCATCTTCATATTTTCTTGGGGTCCAACGGGAGGAAAATGGTGATTTTGAAAAGCCATGTTCTAGAACTAATGAAGTAAGACTTCCTGTGGCAGAAAAAGTGATTTTCTCCCTCCCTGGATTAGATCCAATGTTTGTAACAAATATTAACTTCTGTGGGCTTTACACTTAAAACAACAACAACTTCTTTGTTTGAAAAATTGTATATACATATGTTTAGTTTTCTAAATAACAGCATCGCAATATGGTGTGTCAGAAATTACAGTGAGCTCTTGATTTCTTTTCATTGCAAAGAAAAATCTTGCATCACTTAAAACTGCACTCATGTTGGAAACTGGGATTGTCAGATAGAATCTTAATTGCTGATTCTGTCTTCTTTATGTCCCTTATGGAGTTCTATCTTCTTTGCAATGCTCTGAGCAGTCTCTTTAATTAGGGACCATGTTTGTGCTGGGAAAATAAAGCCTACCTTCAAGTCTACCATTTTATATAGGAATCAAAATGAGGGTAACATCTCCTTTTCCTGTCGACTTCCTTTCCCCATCAATATATAGCATGTCTGGAGGTTTAAAACTAAGTGATTTTTGAGTTATGCAATCACTAAAAGCATGTGAAAAATGTGTGTGCAGGTGAAAAACACTACCCTTTATATGCTCTGCTAACTCTGAAACGTCCAGATGAAATTTGAGCTGAGAACAAGCTGAAGAATTGCAGAACAAGTGGTCATTGTTTTCAGCAAGTCAGAAGTGCCTGAAATCAGTGTACCCTTGACCAACACAATGCCCTGATCCTTTCTGACCAGAGAACCAGGATTTTCAAAGTGACTTTCCACTTTACTTAGAGTTCCACATCTCAAAGCTCCCCAGTTGGGTGGAAGTCCTTCAGTGAACATGGGTGGAGTACAGAGAAGGCACTTTTTGAATGTGAACAAGCTATAAAGTTAGGCTGATGAAATTCAATGACTCAACTTGTGATGGCTTCTCTACAGGCCAAGGCCATGGCAATATGGTTTTTGCACTTGAGCAGTGGTATGACATGGCACCTGAGCTCACAGCCTTATAATTCACAGAGCATTAGAGTGAGAGGGAACTTATATTTCACACATAAGGAAAACTGAGGGCCTCAGGGATGTAATGGCAGGCCTCTCCTGCTGCATTTATTGTTCATATTTATTGTTTACCAGTTGATCTCTGGCAGGAGCTCAAGGGTCCTCTCTCCTCCTCCTCTCTCTCTGCTTTATTCCTCCTGAGGGTGAGTCAGGATCACCCAGGTTCAATCACTCCATCTCCAGGGAGGAAGAGTTGGTGGTGGCCAAGTTCCAGGACACTAAAGTGTCACAGTGCTAGGAGAGGGACTGCCCTTGCTCTTCCCTCTCTTAGAAGTTGTCTCTTCCTGCTAGGAGCCTGGGGAAATAAGAGGGCCTGTGCCCCCAAAGCCTTCCAGAAATTGCTGTTCAACCTGGGAGAGACCAGATGTGGTTGCTTATACCAATTTTCTCCTTTGCAATAAAACCCAGAGAACTCTTATTTATTTGTTGCCTCTGGAAGGGTGTGTGTGTGTGTGTGTGTGTGTGTGTGTGTGTGTGTGTAGGGGTGGGGAATTGGCATTGTTCCAGCCTCTCCTCAGCCAGGGCTATGTCTGAAGTTTAAGTTTTGGTTTTGGGGAAAGGAACCACAGCATGCCCTTGATACAGTTTGCTTCTAGACCACCTAGAGTGACAGAGGCTAGGCCAAAAGTGTCATCTGTGTATTCAAATCTAGTTCTGAAGTGTTCCAAATTAGGGTCAGGGTCCTTAGCCTGTGACCCAGCCCCAAGCCAGACCAGCCTCAGCCTCAATGCTAACTCCAGTCCTGGCCAGTGATAAAAATGCTAACTTGCTTTGCCTTTGTGCAGTTTTTTTTCTGTGACCTTGTGGGAAAGGGTGACTGATTGAAGGAGGGTGATAGTAGGTTTGGACTGTGCAGTTATGAGCCTTGTTCTATGTTCTAATTCTCCATCTCTGTTCATTAGCATCCCATTTTGGCAATACCTACGCTAATCATGCTGCTCAGTCCTTTTGAATTACAACATTAGCAAAATCATATAATACTTGTTATGTGGCAGGCACCATTTTGAAGGGTCATATAATAATTCATTTAATCATCATAACCAACCATTGATGTAGGTGTTGTTACAGCTTACAATTGAGGACATTAGGGCACAAAGAGGTTGAGTGATTTTTTTTTTTAAATCACACAGCTGGTAGGTAGAGGAGTTGGGATTCAAGTCCAGCTGAATTTTGATGATTAAAAATGCTTTATTAATTGCCAATTTAAAAAATCCAGAAAATACACATAAACTACGTATTTTCATATTATCTCAAAAGATGGAAAGATCTGGCAATGCTGGGCATCCCTTCTCACTTGTCAATAATTGCCTTCACTGGGTTGTGGCTCCTCTCTTTAGATGAAGCACGTTAGACCCATTTTGCACAGGCCCTGACATTTCCTGTTGCCTCTCACACATGTGACCTTCCTATTCCTGCCAGCACTTGGATGGGCAGCCCCTACCTCATTTTATAAATGCATAAGTAGAGGACTTGAGTGGTGATTAATGAGAGCTAATCTGGCTCTCACTTCTGAGTTGCTGTGTGAACATTTTCCCAATCATTTTGACCTTTTCCATACATGATTCCTTATGTCATCAAGTAGCTATACACGGCTATAACTTGGACCATCTCAGCCTTGGGTGGTGTGGCCTGTTGATGTTACATTGACTCCCTGAGACTGTGAACAGGCTGGTAAGATTGGTTGCATAGCAAAAGCACGAGGTATCAGAGATTTTGAGCCTCTTTATCCTTCATGAAGCCGTTTTGTTGCTGTAGCTGATGCCTTGAACCTTGACCCATCAGGGTGGACAGGAGTGCAGGGAGATCCCCAGAGGGAAAGAGTCCTGTCCTCAAGAACCGTGTTGCCACAGCCTCTGTCACTGTTTCCAGCACCCTTTCCAGGATCATCCAGTTTTCGTGATCAATCAGGTCCTTACAGATGATTCCCAGGAAATCCTTTGATTCTTTTGCTGAAACCTATCGCCACTATTCCTAAAGCCCTTGCAAACTTGCATTCCATTTCATCTTTTCCATGGTCTTGCCCAATTCTAAACCCTACATCTTTTCTTTTTGCCCTGCTGGCCTCTGCTACACCAATAAGGGTGGTTTCAATAAGCATATGCTGTAAATGCAGCTGATTCATGACATAATCTGAATTTCCTGATCCCTACTCCAAATTTTTCGTTTTTATTTCACAATACTACAGGGGACAAACGTTTTGATTACATGATTTGCTTTTGTGCAGTTTGAGTCAAAGTAATAAGTGTGCCCATCCCCAAGATAGTGTGCATTGTACCCGTTAGGTATAAATTTACCCGTCCCCTCATCCCCACATACTTGGTTTCTATTGAGTTTTTTATAAAGGGATGGGCACCTTTCTTTGGACCAATTACAAAAATAAACTTGTTTTCTGTGGAAGCGCTTTAGAGTCAGACAGACCTGAGTTTGCTCTCTACTCTCTGCCACTTTTATAAACTTGTCAAGTTACGGAAACTTTCTAATTCTGGTTTGTAAGGTTTGTAAGATGGGAACAATGGTTATCTTGTAGTGTAGCCCTGAGGAATATACAGGGTGTCCCAAAAATCTCCGTACAAAGGAAAAATTTTGTCATGAATGTTTTGTAAATAAAGGTAATTTAGCTACAAATTCCCATTTTCCTTATGCATGGCGACTTTGGGGACACTATGTGTAAGGAAAGTAAAGCATCTACCACAGTTCCTGGTGTGTCAGTGGGGCTCACAGATTTTAGTTCACTGTCTCTATTGTGATCTTTGGAGCTGGTGGGTTGTTGTAGCTTATTATAGACTGACAATTTGTAGGCACTGGCAAGAGTTTTCTGGGAAACCAGGAGAGTGGGTGCCTGAGAGGGACAACACATTAGGATAAGTGTTCCTCCAGCAGTTGGAGGCAGGTGCCAGGGTGGGAGAATTCCAAGCAGAGAACAAGATAGAACTTTTACTAGTAGTAAAGAAAAGCAAAAAAAAAAAAAAAAGCTTTTTCTTTCTTTATCTCTCCTCAGAAGGGCACCAACTTACTTTTCAGAGTGGACACTCAATAAATGTTGTTGACTGACAGAACACAGAATGTTATAGAAGGTTTACAGGGCAGGGAATACAATATTAATATCCATGCAGTGTTTTTACGTTTTAATTTTGGTAGAGGAAGGCTGAAGCCTGGGGCAAAAGCTAGTATTTTCATTTGCTTCACCTGAAGTTATATTAGCAGAGGCCCTCAGGGTAAAGAGGAAAGGATTAGGTTTGGGAATGGGAAAGGGTATGAAGAAGTTGTAATAAAATATCTAAGTGCAAGAGCTTGAGGAATAAACACAGATGAATTCCAGTCACAGAAGAGAAGAATACAGCATAAAGATGTTTTGAGGGGAAAAAAATACACCCATAGGGTAGGCTTTGCCGAATAAAAGAGAGAATGTGAGAAAAGTAATGAAAAACTTTTAATATCATGGAGCTCCCTAAGAGGTGCACAGATATTGTTGTTTTGCGTTGATTGAGAGCCCACCATGTACAGGGCTGGTATCTGCTTGAAAATCTAATGTATGAAAATATGTTCGAGGGACAGGATAAGCCCAACCTGTGGAGGGAAAGGCACATTTTGCTATGGCCTGTGGATGTGTGCAGGAAATGAGTAAATGAAGGATTATTTCGTTGGTAAGGTCTTAATAAAAATCACTTGTACATCAGCCAAAGCAAAGTCTAGTATTTACAGCATCGTAATCATGACCACATCTAAAGCAAACAAGGGAGCAGAGCTCTCAGGAAAGGAATATGCATTTTTCATGGTGAGAATTTAGACTAATTTGTAGCATTACCATACACTGAAAATATCCTCATCTCTTTTCATCAGAAATTTGTCAAGAAGAGTCCCAATGAAGTTACATATTTACTCGTAAAAATGAATTTATTTGGGGATCCTTTGGCATCATCTGAACCCTGTTAATGACCATATCTCTGACATAATTATTAAGGCTAAACTCTGATAAATGCCTGAGGTCAGAAACCACAAGTATATATTTTTTTCTGGTGTCTAACGATACCTGATGATGACAGCTGTGAGTTAAACGGACTACTGAAATGAAAAAAAACCCACCAACCCTGCCACCCTGGGATGAATGTTGGTGGATTTTAGCCACTGCACTGTCAAAGCCAAGAGATATCAGACAACAAGGAATTCCTACCAAAAGACAAAAAGGGCTACTTCCGGAGTTCTGAAACTTACATGCTTAGCCCCACACTGCTGGTGCTATGGTTCCTTCTGCAGCATCTCTGATTGGACCTTCTTCTCCCAAGTGGTACTGGGCTGGTCTAATTGTTACAAAGTTTATATATCTATTTAATTTTGGAACGATTTGAAATCTACCTATCGACTCTGTGTCTAACTTTGAGAATATTCCAGAATATGTCTACTTTATAATTTACGGATAGTTGAAGATAACTTCATTTTTTTTAACTTATAAAAGAAATCCTATTTTCTTCAACTATTTGTTTAATTCTTGTCACTCTCTGCACCCTTGTATGAGTCAGGGTAGGCTGGGCTTTGCTGTGGTAACACATAACCCTGTTACCAGCATTACTCGGAAATCTTGTTGCCTTTATATAATTTGGATAGTTTTGCTGCATTTTTGAGGGCTGAGATGTGCAAGGGGAGGCAAAAGTCGCTATGGAGCAAAAGAGTGAGGTCATGTGTTCTGTTGGTGTTAAACTATATTCTTTTTCTGTTTTCTCTGAATTGAAAGGTTTTGCTGAACATTGATTTTTACTTTATTCTCTAATAGCACTATTAGCTTGCATGTGCATAGTGTGTTGCACTTTTCATGTCCACTGGAGTTTTTGTCTTTTGCTGTTTCCTTTGCCTAAGATGTTCTTTCCCTAGATAGCGGCAGGGCTCCCTCCCTCACAGTGACTTCCAGATGGTTCCTCAGATGTCACCTTCTCTATCAGGCCTACCTCTAGCACTCCATGTGACATGGCGAAACAAACATACAATGCTCTTCAAAATAACTTCTGCTGAATATTCCCATTCCTGTCCCCACCAGGACTTACTCTATGTGTTCATTTCTATACTTTGCTTATTCTCTGTTCCTTTCCATTTAGAATAATAAGTTCCATGAGGGATGGGTTTTTATTTCTTATTTGCTGTTGTATTCTCAGTCCCTGGAATGGTGCCTGGCATGTATAGGTCCTCCACAAAGGTTGAATAAATTCATGCGATTGACTGATGTTCTCATGGTCAAGTAAGTTGATAAGTGGCAGAAGGGGCCCTTTGCCAATGTGTTCTTGTTTATTGTGGCCTCATGAAGGGAGAGGTCCAACTGATGGCTAGGTTCACTTCATTGAGATGTTTGGTCCTAGATAAGGAGACTCAGCTCCTATGTTTAGCCTGTGGCTGGAACACCTATGTGGGCTCAGGTCTGGGCATGAGCCATCCCAGCCAATCCGTTTTCTGTGTCTCCACTCTGTAGATATAGTCTATCTGTCACCCTTCTTGCCACAGAGACACCTTCACCCTCCCCTGTTCTCATTCTTCAGGAAATGTCTAGGCATGGATGTTTTATAAATTACACTTTCCTGAAGACTTCTTAGTTATCCAGGTTGAAAAATAGTGAAAGGACACCACCTATGCCGACAGAGGTGCTGGGGCTTGTCTTAGGCCGCACAGCTGATGAGACTTGGTGCACACAAGTAGAGCTCGAGGCAGAAGTGCCCATGGTGAAGATTCTCGTGTCCTCAAAGAAACAATGAGAAACACAACATGGTGGACATTTTGCCCTACTTGGAAGAGTGGGGGTTGATTTTGTGATGATCATTGCTGACCAAGATGTTCAGGCTGACACTCTGAGGAACCACGCTTGTATCAAGGGCATCATTTAATTGGAGAGTGGGTAAGATGAGAGAAGAAAGCTAGGTGGAGAGCAAGAGGTAGCACAAGATATTAGTTTCCTGGGGCTGCCGTACCACAAATTGGATGGCTTGAAGCAGCGGACATTTATTGTCTCACAGTTGTGGAGATGGGAAGTGTGAGGTCAAGATGTCAGCAGGGTTGGTTCCTCCTGAGGCTGTGAAGATTCTGCTCCCTGTCTCTCCCTCTCCCCCTGGCTCTGGTTGTGTGTTGGGATCTTTGCATTCCTTGGCTTCTGCTGTATCATCCCAGTCTTTCTTCACCTTCATGTGGCGTCCTGTGTGCTTATCTGTGTCCAAAGTTCTCCTTCTTATAAATTTACTAGTTATCTTGGATCAGGGCCCCACCAGACACCAGTGTGACCTCATTTAACTAATTACATCTGCAATGACCTTATTTCCAAATAGATACTAGGGTTAGCACTTCAACATATGGATATTTTTGGGACACATTTCAAGCTATAACATACAATCTAGGTAGTTGGTGACATGGGGGGGTGCTTTCGATATGGGTGAAAGGATTCCCAGCTTCCTTCAGTTCTCAGGCAAAGCACACTTAATACACTGATTTATGTGATACTAAATTCCGTAGTCTACCACATCCTAAAATATAGTTGTAGAAATTGGTTATTATTTATGCCTCTGAAAATACTTACATAATAATCCATTGCCAAAGCACACAGTTGTCTTTCGTATCACAGTGCTGCATGGCTGAAACCTCTTGATGAAGCTCACATGTCCTTATTAGAGGGAGTCCTGCCAACTTTCCATGTTGCAATTGGCATATTTTGAAGATTAAATTGGTGAACATCTTTTGTTTTTTCTGCCAGCATCAGAAGCAATAGTCATTCATTTTTTTCATTTATTTATTCATCATTTATATACTCAACAAACATTTACTGAATCCCTGCTATTAAGGGAAGACAAATCAGACCTCACTCCGTTGGAGCATCAGGTGGGAGGAGTGAGACACACATGGAAACATTTCAGTAAAGTGCTAGACACTAAGAGAAAAGTCTGAGCAGTTTTCAAGAGGAAGAACTGCTCCCAGTTGCTCTGAAATGTCACTCTACCCTGAATTGGGGGACTCAAAAGTTTTCATAGGAAGTCAGCTGCTGTCTACACTTTTCTCCCCTCTAGAAATTCCAGCAAACCACGGAATGAGGATTAGGACTCTTGGTCTACATGGACTTGGAGCTCTCCACATAAGCCTTTGAGCTCTCCTGGGAAATTCTGGTTCAATGGGCTAGAGACTCTGATTTTATATATCTGAAAAATTCCTAAATAGAAGATACCATGACAGCTAAGTGAAAATAATGATTCTACCAATGTACATTTTAACAAATCTGGGCACAGGGCATCATAAGGCCAGATTCATTTAGGGCCAAGAATGGCCCTGTTCGGAGTGGAATGTCTAGCCTTTACCCACCTTGCACCTTATCGGGGGCGATGAAAGAAGGGTGAGGCAGGCTCAGAGAGCAGCCCCTGATGGTGGTGGAAACACAAGGGAGGCAGCGCTTTTTTTAAGAGTCATTTTTACAAATGCTAATATTTCCAGGTATGTTCATCTGAAGTCATTACGATCAGTTGGTACTTTAATTAGCAGTTAATATTTTAGCAGGAATTAACTGAGAGGGTGTGAGAGGGGAGCGAGGAGCAAGGTGGGTTCTGGGGTTGCTGGTGCTTCTGGGAGAAGTGTCTGGAAGGAAACGAGAAAAGAGGCTGGGGAGAAGGAGGTCTTTCTAGAAGACGTGGAAGGGTTCTGTTTTTTTTTTTTTTTTTTTTTAAATAATCCTTTTGCTCAAAATGTATGTCTTGTCTTGGGATTGCTAAACTCTGGTCTTATGTCTCTCTTTCAGGAAATAGAACAGAGGGACTTTACATAAACTTGAGGGTGGCAATGTAATTTTCCCAACTATTAATATTACTGGTGCACCTCCTGTTTTATCACTAGGAACTCCAGCATCTTCCTCTCCTGTGAATCTGTACAAGAGCCACAGAGACTGGCTCAGTTCAAGACGTGGGGGTGGAGGATGTGGTGGGATCTCATCTGACGCCCTCACCTCCTGGTGTGGGAGGAACTGGAGTCTGTTTGGCAAGTCTACTGTCACTGTTGCTTCTTGCTGCCACGTGGTGTCACTGTTAGAGTTGAATCCTGCACAATCCCACCTGCTGGCCCACCGTGCCCTGGAGATGGTTCTCTCTCAAAGGCCAGGTCTCATTCCTGTGTCTAACAATTATTGTGAAGGAGGTTGGCATATGAGTTATGGGGTTACACTTTTTACTGGGTAAAAGGAAAGAAAGAGCTGAGGGGGTTAGGCCATGATGTATGGTTTCACAGTTAGTACATTCGACAAAAATCAGGCTGCAGGAGGAACAAGTACCAACAACAGCAGAAACTGTCCCTAATTATCCACGGGGGCAGGTCAGGGCATGTCTCTGAATTCATCAGGATCACACAGGTGGCTTATATATAAGTGGATCCAAAGTCCTATTCTCCTATGCAACTGGAATCGTCTATGGGTGGGGTAAGGTGTGGTTGATACGAGAGCAAGGAGGGAGATTATCTGGGATATAAGGCTATTGGAGCCAGGGAATTTGGCCATTCTGTGTATCATCCTATCATCTGCCCCTTTGGTTTTGATGCACTAAATGACCACTAATATATGCCCTAAGCACTTTTAAGATGTCTCAATCTCTATGTTAGTGCAATAACCCGAGGAAGAACATGGGACTCTTAGAGGGGGAATCCTGTTTCACTACGAAATGTACACCCTTGTCTTCATCCCCAGAAACCTACTGATCACACATATTCTCTTGTCTCCTGTTAGTGCTCCTTCTTAGAAAAGGATCTATTAAATAAATTCCTGGCAAAGTGTAAATAACTGATGGAACTCAGTATCTTGCCTAATTTAGGGAAATCAATTAAAAGCAGCTGGCCCTTTAAGCTAAATAAATCATCTGATTAATTTTGGAATTTTAGGTGGTCCTGAAATCACTGTGCTGTGATAAGTCTTCTCAAAGGAATTTGACTAGAAAATTGGGCCTTTCTGTAACAATGTCCTTCAATTTCTCTCTGCTGAGAACCCACAACCAAATCTGAAGCCCAGTTTTTCAGGACTGATAATATGAAGAGTAGCTGCAAGTCTTTAAAACAATTCAAAAAAAAAAAAATCTGCCATTCAGCACCCATGTTCATTTTGTATAAATCCTGCTCTCACTGTTCCTATTCTTTCCCAAATACTACTTTCAGCATTTGAGGCTCAAATTAAACAAGCAGAAATGGTCTGGTGAGCAAGTTCACTTTGTGTGTAGTTAAAGACTTTGTCTTTCAGATAGAAACACTACTTTCAGGTATGAACAAGGAAATAGGTTGTCACAAAGGGTTACGATCTGCTTTTCACAAGACCTATACTTATTTTTAGCAGAAACCATGCCTCTCTAAGACTCTGCATATATATATTTTTAACCCTTGCAAAAGTTATTTATTTTTAATAAATCTTTTTCTATCTTCTCTGGCTTCATTTTCTCCTAATTACTTCTATTCTACTTTTTTTTTTTTTTTGCCTGTGTTGTTTTTTAAGCCCCTTGACTGTAGGCACTGACCCCAAGGGAATGTCCCGATATGTTGTTCTCTGTGCCTCATATCACCATATTGCAATGAGTTCACAAAGGGCATACGATGCTCTTCAATGACACATTTGTGACAACTGTAGCTTCCAGTAGCTGGAAAGTATCAATAAATAGACTGCTCAGCCATCTCTCAGTGGAATTTTAAAAGAATTATTATGATGATAGTATAGCGAGTGGCGTGATGCTTTATCACGAGATAAGTGCCAGCCACAAGGAGTGAGGGGAGTCCTGGGCTCCAGGCCTGGTTCTGCCCATGCTCTTGAGAACGAGCATCCTCCGTGGTGGCTGAGTGTTGACCCGGCTGCAGATTCATTGCTGCAATCAGCTGTGCTTTTGTGCTCTGCCTGAGAGTCACTTTGGCCTGTCTGAAGGAAGCAGCTGCTGTAAATTATAAGTGCAGATCCAGGGGATAATTCTTGGCTTTCAACATGCTGGGAAGGCTTCAGCAATTAATTTCTCCTGTTCTTCTCGCAGCCAAGGATTCTCCACATTATTCATCTCTTTGGGCAAAAGCCATTGGTGGCTTCTGAGTTACTTTCTCATTAGGTTTATGATAGGAATTACCTGATTGTGGATGGCTTGCTCTTGTAGTTCATTTTGCAGATGGAGTCTGACTAGGTAAGTTCTCAGCAGTAACTTAATCTGTCTTAAGCTACCAAGGCATAGAGTTCAGCGTGGTATTTCCATTTGACCTGAAAGTACCAGCTTGGCATTTTCAAATCCAGAGGTACAACCGGCTGATGCGTTAACCTCTTGAAGTGGCTGCTTTCCCTGTGTGCACTTGGCAAGACCCAGGTAGCTTCACTGGAAGGCCAGACCTGGGCTTTTGTTTCCAATCTCTTTCTGATACTTTAATAGGAAGCCAAAAAACAAATAAAAACACCAACCCTTTACAGTTGGGAGATTTAACATTTGAACAAAACAGAGTCTAAAAGAGCCTGGGTCCAGCAAACCTCAGGGAGAGGATGTGAAAACTGAGGCTGGGATTTGGGCCCGCCAGGGTGCAGGGGGCATAAGTCTCAGGTGCCCACAGAGAATTCAGAGGACTGAGCTGGACTCTCTGCAGGATGCTCTTAGCACGGTCCTCCTGATGGCTTATTTGTTTTCGTTTTCGTGTGCAGGGAGGGTTGATAAATTCACGGCAGCGATAGTGATTTAGCTCTCATACTTTCCCTGATTAGCAGTGTCCCCTCTTCCATTCTTTGCCAGGCCCACACAGCTGCCACATCAGTAGGCAAAAGAACACGAAAACCACAGCCTCATGGAAACAGCTGGGGCGTGGTGGGGCGTGGTGGGGAAGAGGCACCGCACTCAGATTGTCAGTGTTTCCTGAGTCTCATGAGGCCAGCTTGGAGGTCCTGTGGCCCCTGCACATGGGAGCCAGGGGTTGCCAACTCCCAGAGAGGAATGCTCAAGAAGCACTGGCTTGAGGGGGCCCTGAGAAGTGGGCCAAGTCAATCTTGAGTGTCCTTAGTCATCTTTGTGGTTAGAAAGTTATGTTACAGTGTATCAGCCACCCTTAGCACACGCCATGGCACAGAGTAGGCGCTACATAAATATAAACGACGGGTGCTGAGAATCCTTCATTTTGGTGTCTCGGTTTTGCAATTCTACTCGTTCCAATTTTCTCCCTTCTTTGGCCTCCGCAGCCAAGTTTCCCTGTTGCGGCTCCACTGCTGCTGAAGTCGCCGGCTCATTGGAATGGAGTCCGAACAGCTCATGCTCCCTGAGGTGTAATAGTCGATAATGAATAATTTAATGTGCTCCCCTGGAAAGGTTGTGCTCATTTTAGTAGGTGGCAGGTAACCTGAGACAGAGTAAATAAGGTGGAACTTCCCATCAATCGCAGGACACTATTTTAGTCAGGGGAGGATGTTTCTGTGATTTTCCCCAGGCCACATCATCTAGTTAACTTCCACTTCCTTTCTGGCATAATTTTGTTCCTGGAAAGAATCATAGATGATCTGAAAAAGGCTGCGAATCCGTGACATGCTGAGGGAGTGTCTTTGCATCACAGCACAGGACAAGAGTTGAGATCTTCCAAATCCCAGCCTGGTCTCAGGCTGTGTTGGAACCAGAGGGAGAAGGCTCCGGCACTGGGGAACATAGACAGGTTCCCTACATATTTTTCAGAATTTTTCTGATCAAACAAAATGTGTATAGGTCTAATGAGTCTTGAAAATAATTTACAGCTCCGACAGCTTCTTTTCATGGAAGGGTGGTATTGAACAGGGAGTCATAACTGTCAGTTCTTCCTCAGTGGAGGGCAGCGAAGAGGCTGAGCTGCTGGCTAAGGTGACTTGCCCAAGGTCACTCAGCAAGTGGCCAAACTGCCTCCCCACTCCAAGCCCCGCTTACCATTGTCCTGCACGCCCGTTATCCCAATGCAAAAGCAGAGCTGCCTTTGAGTGCTTCTCCTTGTTAGGGCTGTGGGGATTGCGGGTGTCAGCAGTCTGGGTTTGCAGAGGCTCGGAAACAATACCAGGTATTTTGTAGCAGGTATGTGCTGAGTGTTCTTCTCTCACTGTCTGCATTTGGGGCATTCAGCATATAATCCTACAATTAGTTCATTAAAAAAAATAAAAACTACTTGCAGGTCACCTTTAAAACAAAGGGAGAAGCAATTTTGAATTTAGCAATTTTTCATTTTTGACATCTAGTACCACCTCGAGCTCTGCAGTTACAAATAATGCTGGTGGGGAATGGGTCCTTTTATGCACATTTGAAGAGAGAAGGGTTATACATTATGAATAGAAGAAGAATAAAGGAATTGGCTGTGTAGTGCAAGATATTTTGAGTACATTAATCAGCCCATCTCTTTTAGAGTGAGAATCATTTTTTAAAATAGGTATTAAACAGAAAGCAAACAGTTTGTGCAAGGCAAGTCTGCTTGATATTCGATGGACGTATGAGGGCAAAGGGAAGATGAGAAAACACAGGGAGCAAGGCATTCCAGAGGAAGTTCCTGAGGGCAAAATACGGCAAAGGAAAGACACAGCGCTTGGAAGAAGCATCAGGATGATACTGAGTCCTCCTTATGTGTCCACAGTGCTTGGTGTCCTGATTCATTTACTCACTCCACACGCAGCAATTAGGGCCTGCCCCGTGTCAGCCCTGACCTCACAGAACTCACATTCTAGAGAAGACAGACACCTACTCAGTTCCAGCAGCACTTGCTATATGGAAGCAAACACAAGGAGGCCACCTCAGGAATGCTTTCCTTTGCAGGTAATAGAAACACTTAACGTGGCATAAATCAATAGAGGTTTATATTTTTCACACAACAAACAGTCTGGCAGCAGGCGGCTGCCCATGTGGGCTGAATGCCTCGACAGCATGAGGCTGGTGTGTCTGTATTTTCTTTGACCTTCCCCCATCATCTCAAGATGGCAGCCCTAGCTCCAGGAAGCACGTCCCCTCCGGGTGGAGGAGAGGGGGGTGCCAGGGAGGACCAACTTCTCTTGTTCATCATAAGAATAAAAGCTTTTCCACTGACATCTCATAAGCCTCAACTGTGTCAAATGTTGTTCCCTCCACACCCCTGTCCCCTAGCTGCAAGTGGAACAGAGGAAATGAGAGTGCAGTGCTTCTCAAACTGTCTCTCTTCCCTTCTAAGACTTGCTCTTTGAACCAGGAGGCTGACAGATAAACACCATCCACAGGGCCCCTTGCTCTTGGATTTGGTCGATGGGCGGCAGTAGACAGAGGAGGGAGAGAGGAGAACAAGGGTGGGTTTGGGCTGGTGTGTCTGTTCCCTTGGCTTCCTCCCTGGGTGGCAGTGGGCTGCACTGGAAGCTTGTGTCAGGTGTCCTCTCTTTATCCTTTTGCCTGGAGATACCCTGCTGTCTCTAGCCCCTGTGACATCCACGAAGCTTTCTCCGCTGACATTCCTTTGCAAATAGTCTCTTTACAAAGCTCTTAAATAACCCTGTCTGAATGTACCATCTACTTCCTGTGGGGATCCTGACTGATAAAATGGTGGGGTTGGGAGTAGGCATTCTTTCAGCCGGCCAACATTGTCTGCTAGAGGTGCACGATCCCCTGGGTGGGGGGTGGGGGGTGGGCAAGGGGAGGGTGGAGGGTGTCAGAAAAGGAGCTGATGTCTGAGGTAGATGTCAAAGAATAAGTAGAATTTCACCAGGAAGAAAAGGGGTGGGGATGGAAGGGATGCGGAACCTTTTGGCAAGAGGAATTGACGTGTGCAAGACCACGGAGACGCGAGGGAGGCTGGAACAGTTTAGCAATAGCTCTGGAGAGTGGAAACAGGCTGTGAAGTGTGGCTAGAGGAACACATGTCAGAGGGCTGGCCTTCGGAGTTTTATCCTGAGGGAGACGGGGTGCCTATAAATGATTTTGAGAAGGGTGTGGAGGATTTTCAGGGTGGCTTGAGCAAACATCTGGGAGGAACTTTAGGAAGTTTTGACAATTTTTCTCCCTCAGATAATAAAGTTCTGAACTAAGGACAGCTCTCCAGCATGACATTCCCCAGCAAAATTACCCACCCAAAGCAGTCACTACATACCCTATTATACTCTGCCACCATAGAGCATTGTAGTATTGTAATATTATATTATTATAACATCATAGAGTAGTTCAATACATTATTGACTTTTCCACTTCCCTGTGAAACTCCATGGGGATAGGGATCATGTCTCAAATATCTTTGTATTCCCAGCACATAGCATGGGGCCCAGCACACAATGAACACTCAATAATTGTTTATTGGATAGAATGTAGGGATTAGGATTGTCATCTACTGGTAAAAAGCCATTTTCCATGCAAAGTGATTATCCATGGTGACTGTAGTATAGCTTGATTCTCACATCCTATAGCTGTTCTCTTTCTGATTGAAAGACAGAAGGGAAAAAAACCAAGGGAAGGAGGGTAGAAAGGAAAAGAGTGTAGGTCTGGTTTTCTGAATGATGTGGATGAGAGAGAAGGGGAGTAAGGGGAGCTGACCATGCTGGTGTGTAGACCTTTACTACACATGATACCAAATGTCCCAAACCAAAAAGAAGAGAAGTCAAATTCCGCTTTGGTTCAGTGAAACTGAAGGGGCAAATGTTGGCCAGGTAACAACAATGGGTACCTTAATTGTTTGTACACAGGCTGTGCTGGTAATTGCTGCCTAGAAGTTCTTTCTGAAACCACAGGGAAGGAACAAAGCTGCATTTGGCCTTGAGTTGTGTGCAGAAGTCATCTGTAAGAGTTGCTGTTGGCACCTATTCATGAGTGGATTAATAAAATGTGGTATATGTACAGCATGGAGTATTACTCAGACATAAAAAAGATGAATTAATACCCTTTGCAACAATCTGGATGGAACTGGAGACCATTTTCCTAAGTGAAGTATCACAAGAATGGAAAAGCAAACACCACTTGTACTCATTATTAAATTGGAACTAACCGATGAGCACACAAGTGCACAGAGGGAAGTAAGACTCAGTGGAAAGCAACCAGGGGGGCAGCGGGGAGGAATAAACCAACCCAATGTGTACTATGAACACTATTTGGGTGATGGGTATACCTATAGCCAGGACTCAAACATTACAAAAATGATCCATGTAACCTAAAACATTTGTACTCCCTTAATATTTTAAAATTAAAAAAAAAAAACAGAGTTGCTGTTGGATAACAACAACCGTATGCTTTCCCTCAGTGATCTGGTAGGAGATAAAAAGTCATCTTCTAACTCATTACTTTGATAATGTTGAAAAAGAAAATCTGATCAAATGAATCCCTAGGAAAAGATTGGGTAGAGGAGGAAATAAAATAAATTTTATAGAATGATATGAAAATAGTTTTTGATATTTTTAAAAAATGCAGTCATAGATCAGAAAACTCAGCATGTCAATAAAAGCTTGACTGAGTTGAGAACATAGCAGAAAAAGGTATCAGAGAACAGTTAAACCTGTCTTTAAATCATGTCTTTATTACCCTCAAAGTTGTGCTGGCTGCGATATGGTCTTGGGATTTTGAAAGATGGTTTTTCAATAATTTTAGTATTTACTGTAAGTCAGGCAATTGCCATATTATCTCATCTAAATCTTACAAAATACAGAAGTAGATATTATTATACTAATCTTATAGAAAAGGAAACTGAGGCTTACAAAGTTTTAAGTAACCTGCCCTAGGTCGAACAGAAAGTAATGGAGCTGAGATTTAGACCCAGTTTTTTGTCTGATTTCAATGACCATGAACTCTGTCTAGCACTTTGATGTAGCTTTCATGACATTTGCATCATTTTTTTTTTTTTGTATTTTTCCCCATTTGTCCATATTCCGTTATTAGCATGATTCCAGGTGTTTGATTCTGTGAGTGATTAAGTCTCACTCCCAATAAGAGCTTTGGTTGTGACCTTGTATCTTGAGTCTTAACCCTTCCTTAAAGAGGAAAACTGAGATTATTAAAATTCTTGAATTACTCTTTGAAATAACACATGATTTTTCCTTCTCTCAGCCTTTCTGTATAGTTTAGATGATTTATCGTGCATTTGTCCTTGGAACTATTTGTTTCGGGATTAAAGAGTGACCCTTGTTACCTGGCCTGTGGTTTTGCTCACTTCTTTTTGTTTTTCATTGAAAGCATGTGACTCATCTTGGGTTGTATTGGGATTAGAGGGTGAGCAAAACCTCAGTAGGTCCTGTTAAGAGTAGCTGACTCTTTGCTGTTTATCAGAAGTGGACTTGGAGCCCAGAGAAGTGAACATGTTATCAGCAATCACACAGGAGTTTCTTATTTCTTTTGGGTGCTGAAATGCAGGATTCCTTGCTGATGCTAAAAAATCTGGAGTCCACTGTCTCAGGGAGCCAGCCACCATGGCCAGCAGTGTTGGACCAAAGCTCCCAGGAAGAATGAGATCCTCTGGCCCTAGGAAATTAATGGACTTCTGTGCTTTTCCTTGGAAAACTTTCTCTCTGTGTTATGGTCTGTAGACAGTTTCAATCTATTGGTGGAGGTAACATCTTACATACCACTCTTTTCCTGTCTTTGGCACTGGCTCTTGTATGCTCAATGTAACTGAGCTCTAAGGTGGAATTGAGGTTGTCATGAATCTTAAACTGAAGGCTTAAAAGAATTTCTTCAAAAGGCTAGGAGTCTAGTCCTTGCAGTATTAATTTCTCTGGATAATTTATTCCTTAGTACTTGGTACATTCTCTGGTTATGGGACTTATTGTATTACTTTAACATTACTTGTGCAAGACCCTGGATCTAGTGTGGTAGTAGTTAGAATGTAGCAAGAAGTCGAATAAATGTATGCTAAAAATGGCCTCCTGTGCAAGTCATTCTCCTTTTCCTTCCTTTGTCTCCTTTTCTGTTAAATGTAGTAGAGGAGACCTTGTATGTCCCCCTACAGCTAGCTTAGGCATGAAGCATGTTGAAGGCACACTATACAGCACAACTGATTGCTGTTTCTGAGCCCTGTTGTAGGCATCAAATGTTTTCAATAGTCCTACGTGGTAGGTTTTTATCATTCTCTTCTGTTGTTCTCAAAATTTGGAAAAAGGTTTCTTTCCCACTGCCTTGTGTCAGCAGGACCTTGGGGACAAGTGCTAGCAGGGCACTTGTAATACAATAAGCCCCATATGGCACTAAGGGCCAACAGGAATAGTAGGCTGTATGGGAAATGGTGCTGAGAATTCGGTGGAAAGGGAAACAGGGCAGGTCTGTGGAGTGTAAGCCTCTGCTCCATCCCCAAACTCCCAGAGCTGACATGGGATGGTGGGTTTCCCATATTATATAAACAGGGATTTAAGCCAATCTTGCTAAAATCTTAAAAGATAAGAATGATTCTTAGAAGTTCAAGCAAATTCATGCAGCTGACATCTGGGTTGCAACTAGTGTTGATCAGACAGTAAGGCATTAACTCTGACTTCAAAGGCATTTTCTTTCAGAAACAGACAAAGAAACTGAGCAGCCAGGCATGCACAGGTGTGACTGTGACACGCTCCGCACCATTTTCTTAGGTGGCTCACGAAAATCTTTTCCAATACTCTCTTGTCACGTCTGATACAACTGTTGTCTTTGGCAAGCCATAGGTGTTTTTTTTTTTTTTTTTTGCTATTTAGTTTCTTTTGGTCTAATGGAGAAGAAAATATTCAGAGGACTAAAATGGTATGCAACTTCCTGAACCAAAAAGAAAACAAACATCGTGTGTAAGTAAGTGGTGGTTTAAAGAATTGGAAAATTGGAAGCTTAGTATTTAGAAGGAATGCCCCTACTACAAATTCTGGTTTAGCAAAAACAGTTGCCTTAAAAGACAAAAAATGCAATCACTTCCCTAATTATCCTAAATCTTTATGAGTGAAACATGTGTTCACATCAGGGGGCCTGTTACTTAACTTTCATCCTCCTTTCTTCTCCCTACTTCCTAACCCTAGATTAAATTTCAAATTGATAAAATGCTCTTGCTGGCCACATTCGTGCAGTAAACACAGAACTGTCTGCTGTCAGGACATACTTATATTCTTTTAGAAAAACAAGCAGAAAATGATGATGAAAATCATTTGGAAACTGAAGGGGAAAAAAGAAATAAATAAAAATAATAAAAATGTATTACTGCAGGCGATCCGTGAACTGGGGGTGGGGGGAACAAAAGATTTCTGGCTTTGATTCATACCTTCAGAGAGGTCTCCTTAATGACTGCTCTTTTGTGTCTCCAAAGCCGTGCTCATTTATCAGTCTGTGGTTTAATTCAAACCTATCAGGATGAAAATTCAAGGAGGATGAAGGTTAAGTGACAGACATCCCGACTTGGAAACTACGCAATTGATAAATGTCTACAAAACTTGACTGAAAAGGGCTGAGAGGGAAAAATCTCTCTCTCTCTGGAGCCACTGGAAACAAAGAGGTGGTTTGGGTAGGGACATGGGGAGGTAGGGTGAGTCTGACTGAAACACAAAGAGCACGTTTTATTTTAACAATGCACTTAATTGTGAATCAGAGGGAGATTCTGAACCGTGTCTCTCCTATATATCAGTCCTGATAAATTTGAGGTGATAAGTTTATTGTAGCAAAAGGAAAAAGCATTGATCATGGAAAAGCAGCTTTTAACGAAATAGTTACTAAGCTGTCTGCAGCGGTGTCGTTTTGCCAGTGCTCTCGTTCTCATTTGCACCTCCTTCTTTCTGACGCCCAGCGTGCTCTGTGGATCACCATCTTCTCCCCTTCTCAAACATATTTTTCTCTCCTTTCCAAAGTGCCCCTTGTCTAGTTAATCTGGTTGATCTTGCCAGACAGTGCAATGTCTGGCGTCTAGTAGGTGCTCAATAAATGATTGCTTAATTGAGCCAAATTGTACTTGGAGCTGCTCTTGTGAATTGGCTGCCTTTGGTATGTCGCTCACTGATGGAACTTCTTGTTGATGGACACAGCCGCCCCTGGCTACAGAACTTGGTGTGGTGGTTAAGACCTCAACTCTGGAACCAAACTCAGTGGTCTCGGGTAAGTTAATTAGCTCTTCTGGCTCCATTTTCTCCATTTGTAAAGTGGGTTATAATAGTGCCTGCCTCATGGGGTTGTTACGAAGATTAACTGAATTTACATTTGTAAATGCTTAGAAAGAAGAAAAAACGATTTTTCTGAGAGACATGGCATGTGTGGATGAACATTTTCAGTACTGTAAAAGAACTGAAATCTGTAAATCCCTGAAAAGGTGAAAGTTAGAAGTGTCTATTAAAATGAGAAAAATGAAGAATTTGGCATGAGTGACAATGCTCTCCTTTACCCTCCATGTCCTCTTTTCTAGAATAAAAACAATCTCAGAAAATACATTGCAACCATACTGAAAAGTAATTAGTATTTAATATTCAAAGATTATGTCCAGAAAGTACTTCCGTGGGGTCTAGCACATTGCCCACGCATGGTGACTGTGCCCTCAGCGAGGCGTGTGTGAAGAAAGTGACCTCCTGCTTGTAAATGAATGAATACTAATAACGACAAATCAGGAGAAGGTTTTCATGACTAGTTCCTTTTTAGAGTCAATACTGAGATTTCACTTTTACTTAATTCGTGGTTGACTTCTGGGTTGGCTCACGTTATTCTAGCGGATTCTCTCATTTTCCTCTTCTAATTAAAGAGTATCTGACCCAAGGCAAAGACCAGATCTTGAATCAGAATGACACTCCTTTGGCATCAAAAACAAGCTTTTCATTGCTAGTATGTTTCATTTTTTACTTGGTGGGCAATTGTTTGAGTTCATCATTACTCCCTATCCTGCAGTGGAAACTTGAAAAACAAGCCCTTTGGGAGAGGACCCGTGTGGATGTGGGTGAGCAAGACGCTGCGATAACAGTTTGGAGGAAGTGGTGGCTGGTGAGAAAGAGTCGGAAGACTGACTGTGGCGTGTGTCTCTCTCCAAACTCTCAGAGCCGAGGCTCGGCTATGGGCTGGGCTGTCTCCAGGGCATGTGCCTGTCATTCAAGAGAGGCACCATGGGACCTCGTTCATCCTGGGCAAAGGATTCTTGGCAAAGACACCAGGGCATCCCCACTCACTCCTTTCTCATTCGATCCTTGAAGGCGGGGCCGCCCCTGAGACTTCATCTTGACAGAGTGAGAGTGCCCTCCTGAACACTGGCATGAATTCTATCATTCTACCTTCAGTGTCGCCCTTAACATGGACCTGCTGGTTTCCACGCAAGAAAGTGTGTCTTTTGAATACGTCCTCTTTTCCTTCAACTCTTTCATGAGAATCTATTCCTGTAAGTAGTTTGTCAGGAACACATCTCCTACAGTGATTTTCCAATACCCTCTTTTCATTTCCTTCAGAAGCTTTATATTACTGTGTTGTATTCACTTCAGAATCTTAGTATTTAGCTTATTTAGAGAGATAAACAATATTATGATAATGACAACAGCCGATAAACAAATGGTAATAACAGCCAAAGCCTAAATACAAGAATTAATTAATAAGAAACAGGCAACAGGCCCAGCTGTCTTGAACAATTTTGAAAGCCTAACTTGAAACATGGAAGATGCTCAGAGTAAGACTTTAGTGAAGGAAAAAACATGTGCCATTAACAGATACACTACAGATGTGAGCTTTGTCAGCAGACTTTATCTCTTTTTATGGTAAATTTGATGTTAGTATTACGAGATCACGTCAATAATGTCAAATTTAAAAATGGCACGTGACCCAAGAGAGCTAGAGGGAGAAATTCCACTGGTAAAGGCATTGAGGATAGTTTTATTAGCGTAATCTCAGCATCTTGGGTGCATTGTTCTGCTGTCCAGTTGTGAGGCTAAACCTATTTATGCTTTTGTGTAACATATGGTATTACATTGAGACTTTTCTTATTTGCATGGAAGCTCGTTTCACCTTCCAAACAAGAAGGAACAAAGCATGTATATTCAGTGGAAACCATTTTAAATAGCATGACCATGTAACTGTCCAAACTGGGTCACTTTTGGAAAATGAAAAAGGATGCTATTAATAATTATGCTGGGACAAGAGGCCGAAACTACAGCTGTCCCAGGCAAGTCAGAATATGTGGTTCCCTGCATTATAAGGCCAGAGTACAGAGGCTATATTTTTATCGGTCCCTGGGAGATAACTAAAACGTTATGAAACTTCAACTTAATATTAGTAATTCACTGTATTTGGGGAGATAAGACTTAATTTATAGTAGAGACAATATAATGAGTAATTAATGTTTTAATGAACTTTTCTTTGGTTCTTAACAAAAATAGTTTTAAAAATTATTTTATTTTTAATTGACAAATAATTAACCTTTTTTTAACCAAATTTTTAAGATTTTACTTTTATTCAATAATTTGTCCTTCTAATGGAGAGTACAGGAATATCAGACTCTCTAGCACACCTGATGATATCTGGGGGTCTCACCATCACAGGCATGGGGTTTGCACTCGGAACCACTAGAATAATATTCTTTGCCTTCCAAAAATTACAGCAGCTGATTTCTTTGGAGGTGAAAACCTATAGTGCTCTTTTCTGTTCCACCATCCATCCAGTTGTTCACTGATAAGTGGGGTCAGGAAATTTCTCTCTTGGGCCCCTGAGACCAATGAATGTGGTCACAAAGATTTGGCATCTCCCTCACCTCACTGAGAATGCTGAATCCAAACCATCAGCACACGATGACCTTCTAGAGTTCAGAAAAACGACACTCGGTTCAGCTGTGACCCAATCTGTGCAATTCACTTAATAAAGAAGTAGATGCTGGATGGGTTCGGTTTGACCTCTCTATCTTGAACTTTGGTTTCTTTCATTATTTTGAACGGAGAAAGTGTGGTTGACTGCACGCAATTGCTGACCATCTTACAAATTAAGAGACATATGGCCTCTGAAAAATCATGGAAGGACTTCTCAGGATGACAGATAATTTTCTGTTGGCTTCTCTTGTCTCAGAGCAATTTGATAGTCCTGACTTTTTGGTGCACCTGGAAATACTTTTCCTCTAAGCTTTCACCCCAGCTAACCCTGAGCTCTATACTGTACCTTAAGACTTCTAGGTCTTTATCTCCAAGGGCCACTTTTTCAAAGAAGCTGTTTTTTTGGCTGGAGGGAGAAAATCCTGTGACTTTCTTTTTAGACTTCTTGACAGCTAAAAACAGCAAGGGAACATTCAAACTTAGACATAAATAATTCAGCAGTGATTTTCCTTGAGTTTCATAACCAATATTAGTTTCTTTTTCTTTCTCGTCACTGCTCCCATGTCCTTTACTGGGAGGAATAACCTTCCCCTTATACCTGCCATCAGCTTGAACTGGTAGCATATTTGGGGCAGCAGGAAGGAAAAATTGATGATAACCTCACGAGCTACTATCTTATGTGGCCCCCGGAATGCTTATAAGATTCTCCTTTGGTTTTTATGTTACATGTCACAGGGTTTGCTTTTTTTTCCTACTTTAAAAAATTTTAATGCTTTATTACAGTGTGTTACTGGGGCCATTTCCCTCCCAAAGAGGAAGCAAGATTGTAATAAAGCAGGTCTGACACATTTTTTTATGAAAGCTCTTCTGCACTAGGACTGGGCCTCAGCTATTGTATAGATGTCTGCCAATTCTTTCTTTGTGGCGTTAGTAACGTGGGTGACCAAATATATTTCCTTTTGCCTCTTGAATTGCTTTTTATAGTTAACAGATTAATGAAATATAAATAATTATGAAAATGTGGAGATGGGAGCTAAGAGGAAGAAAAGAATCTGCCTCCATTTCATCAATCTGCAACGAACTTTTTCTTTTTATAGATTACCTGTCAACTCAAAAAAAATCATTTAAAGGTTCTGCATGACTCAGTGAGAAAGATTTTGAACTAATTCTTTAAAAGGAAAGCACACTTCTCTTGGAAGGGGAGACTATAATTAATTCCATGTATTTTCTATTTGATAGACATTAAAGTTGCCTAATTTTTCCTTTTCCTTTCTCTTTCCTTTCCTTTTTCCAGCTGATTCCTTTTCCCCTCTATTGTTTTTCTTCTTCCTCCTTCTTTCCTTGCTTGATTTTCATGGTTACGAATGGCCCACTACGTGCCAGAAATTCGACTAAGTATAGAGCAAAGTAGACACCGGGTGTGGATATGAGGGTAAGTCCACAGCGCTGCCCTTAATGAGTTGTCAAGAGAATGAATGGAAAGCAGCAATGCAGTTGTGGTGAATGGGACCATCGAAGTCACGCAGTGTGCCACGGGAGCACAGAGCAGGGGTCGGGTGGGAAGAGGAGGTGAACATTGCCCCAGTTTACTGAGAAGGTGACATTCCTGCTGGATTTTTATTGAAGAGGAGGAGCTGCGTAGAGTTGAGTGACAGTTCAGAAGAGGGAGACATTATGGTCAATTGATGCAGCAAGAGAAAGTGTTGCTGAGTAAGAACTGAACCTGTAAGAAGAGGCAATTTGGAATGCTGAGGGAATTTCGAATGAGAGGAGGAGCGGGTCAAAGGAATGCTTTTCAGGGTGAAGGGGGGCACCGATAGTTATTATAAATCATTGCTGATGCTTGTAATCATCAGGAAAATTTGCTGTACTTATAGACATTTCAAAAAAGAGGAAATTGAGATTTAAAGAAGCCAAGTGATTCGCTCAAAGTTATGGAGCTACTAAATGGCAGTCAGGACTCAAATTTTCACGTGCCTGACTCCCTAGCTAATCCCCCCTTTATACACAGGTGCAACAGGAAGCAGGACCTGAGAGCGGAAGAACAAACCTTTAAAAGTCATTTATTGCATCAGGTCACAAACCAACTCCAAATCATTGTGTCACAGACCTCTAGGAATTCACTATTTCCAAAGAAACCCAGAGCTAATAGATTATTCACTTTGCAGCTGTGTCTCCCTGGATTACATAAAATACCTCTAACTTTATCTGGTGTATATGAGACAAGGAAGGCAGGTAGAATTTTCTGAGGCCAGTTGAATGTTATATTAAGGGATCTTGTCAGGGCTGACTAGCTAATGCTGGGGTGAAAAATAACCTCCAAACATCAGTTCCTTGAGACAAAAAATATTGACCCATCACTCAAGCACTTGTCCAGCAGGGGCTGGAGGAGTGCCTTCCTCCATATGGTTGTCAGTCACAAGCTGAGTGCAGAGAGCTCACAGCATCATCTTATGACACTGACGTTTCAACAGCCTGTTGGGATTTGCTTTAGCAGGACAAAGGTGCACTGGGGAGGTGAGCATGACACGTAAATGCCTTGGCCTGGAAGTGATACACATCACTTCTGCTTACATTTTGTCATATAAAGCCAGTTATACGGCCACACTTGACTTCAAAGGTGCGAGGGATCATAATCCTCAATGTGCTTGAAAGGAGAAGATTGGTACTCGTGAGAAACGTCTACCACAGGGGCATAGAAATGCCAGCACACTCCAATACATCTCCACCAAGACTCTAGGTATAATCGAAAATCAATTCTAGATGGCTCTAGAGCTGTCATGCTTTCTGTTTCTATTTATTTATTTTTTGTACTGTCTAATACAGTAGTCACTAGCTATGTATGTGTAGCTTTTAAAATAAAAATTAAATAAGACAAAATTTTTAGTTCTTCAGTTGTACTAATTACATTTCAAGTCCTTCATAGCCACATGTGGCTAGTAGCTACCACTATAGAAAGTACAGATATAGTACATTTCCATCATCACAAAAAATTTTATTAGACAGTGATATCAAGATCTGGGGTTAGCAAACTTTTCCTGTTACAGGCTAAATAGCAGATATTTTAGACTTTCCAGGACATAAGGTCTCTGTTACAGCTACTCAACTCTGCTGTTGTAGTGTGGAAGCAACCATAGGTGATATGTAAACAAATAGGCATAGTTGTGTTCTGGTAAAACCTTATTTAAAAAAAAAAAAAAGAGGCAGCAGATAGGATTTGGCCCACGGGCCATTTATTTTCCAACCCCTGGTCTAGAACAATAGTCTCCAAAGGGATGGCACCCACTTTTACAAGACCATTTAGTTATGTATGGTAAGGAAACATTAGAACTTCAATTTATTTATTATTTATTTATTTATTTTTTTTGAGACAGAGTCTCACTCTGTTGCCCTGGCTAGAGTGAGTGCCGTGGCGTTAGCCTAGCTCACAGCAACCTCAAACTCCTGGGCTCAAGTGATGCTACTGCCTCAGCCTCCCGAGTAGCTGGGACTACAGGCATACGCCACCATACCTGGCTAATTTTTTCTATATATTTTTAGTTGTCCAGATAATTTCTTTCTTTTTTTTTTTCTTTTTTTTTTTTTTTAGTAGAGACGGAGTCTCGCTCTTGCTCAGGCTGGTCTCGAACTCCTGAGCTCAAACGATCCACCTGCCTTGGCCTCCCAGAGTGCTAGGATTACAGGCTTGCACCACCGCACTCGGCCTTCAATTTACTTTTATATTAAGAATAAAATTCTTGTAGTCCCAGCTACCTGGGAGGCTGAAGCAGGAGGATCGCTTGAGCCCAGGAGTTTGAGGTTGCTGTGAGCTACCATGGCACCCTAGCTCAGGCAAGACAGTGAGATTCTGTCTCAAAAAAAAAAAAGAAAAAGAATAAAATGCATTAATCTTTACTTGTATTCATGATCTTGATTGGCATTGACTTCTTCTGTCTTGTCCCATTTGTTGGATGGTCACATGTAATATGCATTAGGGGGGACTTCCGCAACCCAGGGGTGTGTGCTCAAGGACATGTTTTATTCCTTTTTTAAAAAAAAAAAAAAACGCATTGAGACATAATACAGTCTACAGAGCCTAGTTATATGATTTTATCAATTATGTTTCCTATAATAATAGGTATCTATTGAGTAAACTAACCCTCCCAAAAGGAACACATGATTTAAAATATTTCTGCAAAGACACGACTGAGTACTATGCTGTTGTCTCTTGCCTCACTCTGCACTCTGACCCGGGGGCTGTGATTCCACAAACCATAGTTCTGCTTTATCAGTTGGTAGAAGGGGGAAGCAAGAACTTGCTCCTTCCTACTTGCCTGCTGCTTTTGCTCTTGTCACCCCCGTTGTTTCCAATAGCAGTTGGTTCTAGTTCTCAGCTTCTTTCCACACTCAGAAACTCACATGTAGCAACGCCAGCCAGGCCCAGGCAGTGCTCCCTCCTCAGGGGTCTGCGTCCTACTCCAGGGGCCCCTCCTCTGAGCACCTGGGGAGCCAGCACTGGTATCTCCATCATTCCATCTGGGGCCCAGGTCCCTCAGCCTCCCTCAGGAATCTAGTTCTGTTAACCCCTTCTTCTTCCCTTTGGTCTCTGCCCCAGGAGTGGAAGCTGCCTTCTAAAGTTACTGTCTCTATGACCACAAGTGTTCCTTTTTTTTCCATAAGTCCTAAATACTTCTTGAACCAATTTCCTTTATTAAATTCTCTGTTAAAATAACTAGAGTGGTTTATTTGTTCCTTGGGCCCTATTTTATGGAGACATCATAGATTAAATCACAGGGTAATAATGGAAGCATCGGTTAACAATAAAATGGTAGTGGTGACAATATGAAGTAAAAACCATGATGATCTAATCAGACAAGTAATAAGTCAAAAAAAGGACTATTGAAAAATGGATTTTCATTCAATACTGTTAAGGAAGACAAAACCATTATCAGGACAATTAAAAACACAGTAACCAAACATGAAGAAAAACCTTTAGAATTTTCAGTGACATTTAAAATCATGAGTTAATCTTTTACTAAAACTTACTTAACTTCATGATACATTTTTAGAAGCAGCTTTTGAAATTTAAAGAGTAGCTTTCTGAGTGCAGGCATCATTTTTCAATTTGGTTTACTGCTGTACCCTAAGAGCTTAAAAAATATGTGGTCTGCAATAGACGATCAGTGTATTAAATGAATAAATACATGCATTAAGAGAGAAAAAGAAAGATTTCACATGCTATTGGGAAATACCTTATTTTTGCAGTTATGGTAAATGTAACTAACACTGTATTTGGCAAACAATATGGCAGTAAACTAAAATGCATTCCTTTGCCAGCAAATACTACTGGAAAGCCCAGAGAAAATACTGCTGATCATTTGAAGAAACAAATACTGGAGCAAACATGGGACGTTTGTTGTATAGCTGCCTCAAAGTGCAGATGGCTCTATCATGTCTCAGTTTATGATATTTATCAGTCTCTGTTTCAATTAAAGAACATAAAAAAACCTCCTTTGTGACCTATAAAAAAGCAAGTATCAAATAAGATATTTTTTATAGATTAACTGACTTCTTTGAAACAATTCTTTTCTGAAAAATCTGGATAAGTGTAGCTGCTTTCACTGGAATTGAAAGAAGGATTCTGCGGGGGGGAACACAGAGTAAGAACCACAAGTGAAATTTATTTTCTGCAACATTCATAAGCAGAAACATTGCAGTGAAGAAGTTGAAGCTAGATATGACCACAGTGCTACGCGGTGTCATTGATGTGGTTAATTTTTTCTTTTTAAAGTGAGATTTTTAAATATTGCATCTTTACAGTGTTTGTAATGAAATGAAGAGTGACCATGAAAATAATTTTAACCGCATGGAAGTTTGTTCTTGATCCTATGGCAATTTACCGAAAAGAGATGTAAAGCTAAAAGATAAGTTATACTTTATTCTTTTACAAACATTCAAATGTTGCAAATTTGATGACCTTTTATATGATAACAAGTGGCTCTCTTCAGTACATCCCTTAAAAGATATTTTAAAAATATACACTCTTAATCAGTCCCTTCAACATAAAGGTGGTATTTTAATTGTGAATGACAAAGTAACTACTTTTCAAAAGATACTCATGTTATGAAGAGAGCATTTTGAAAAATGGCATTTGGAAAGGTTATAATTGTTATGTGATTTTGTTGCTAAAAATGGTCTAAACATTCTATCTGCATACTTAACATTGGAAAAAATATTCTGACAAATTGAAGCATATTACACATGTTCAAAACAATTTTTTTAAAATAAGAATGTAATACTTTCCAACTAATTTATAGAAACAAATACTTGAATTTGGGGAGTATAAAAACTTACTAGCTAAATATCCACAGAAACTTTGCCTAATTGAAGGGTGAGATTGAAAGACATGTCATATTTTAGTAAGTGTGGGGAGTTTTTCCATTTACATCTATATACTTTTATGAGGTGGGTTTTTTATGGCACACAAACAAATACTGACATAAGCTTGAGATTAAATCAGATATTCTAACTGTATCTCAGAGTGTTCAATCTGGATTTTCATAGATCATGAAACATTGTAATCACATTGCTCCCACTAAAAAGTTATATATGTTGTATTTCAGTGAGGATAACTGTAGGTTTGTATCACTGAAGTAAAATATTAACATTAATAAAATATTAAAACACTGATTTATATAAGACTTCAATAAATTGAGCATCACAATTCACTATTGCAAGAATGCGGAAACAACCCAAGTGCCCGTCAATCCATGAGTAGATTACTAAAATTTGGTATATGTTTACAATGGAATATTACTCAATCATAAGAAACGACAGTGATCTAGCACCTCTTATACTTTGCTGGACTAAACTTAGGCCCATTATCCAAAGTGAGGCACCACAAGAGCAGAAGAACGGGATCCATTTGTACTCGCCATCAAATTGGTACTAACTGATCAACACTAGGGTGATCACATGGCAGAAATACTCTCCAGGGATTAGG
>CAUYSK010017288.1:0-32025 GCA_963575035.1 Avahi laniger | reverse complement strand
TCAGCCTCCCAAGTAGCTGGGACTACAGGCATGTGCCACCATGCCCGGCTAATTTTTTTTTTTGCTATATGTATTTTTAGCTGTCCAATTAATTTCTTTCTATTTTTGGTAGAGATGAGGTCTCGCTCTTGCTCAGGCTGGTCTCAACTCCCGAGCTCAGAACGATCCGCCCATCTCGGCCTCCCAGAGAGCTAGGATTACAGGCGTGAGCCACCGCGCCCGGCCTCTCAAATACTCTTTTAACCAATTTTAACATGTTACTTGTTCCCTCATTGATATGTGTTTCTTTGGTACTTGTGTGAAAGAATTTCTAAAATTTCTTGAAAATTATATTTTATACCACCTTTCATGTAATTTCAGAGCTCAGAGACTCTTTGGTTCATTATATGAACATTGACTAATTTCTCTTCAGTGCCAGACACTGTCCTAGGTGCTGATTTCTTCCTCAAGATCTTAAGAGTGTGGTTAGGGAGTTTTTAAAACCACATAGAAGGATCTTTAATGGACATACTCAAAACAGTCTTGGAGAAACCAGTTAGAGCACGTGATTCTGACTGGAGTGTTGAGACCATCGAGAGCTACAAAAGAGAAGCTGTATTTGGTCTAAGCTTTGGACACGGAGAAGGATTTATCCAATAAGGCAAGGGAGGGAATTAGGCAATGGAAAAGGAGAGGACATTCTAAGTAGGAAAAAACAGCAGCAAAGGAATGAATGCATAGAAGTGTTTGGCAAGTTAATTTAATCAAGAATTTCAGCGTTGCCAGAGGAGATGGTGAGCAGAGTGGGGAGAGACTGTAATGAGGCTATAAACAAAGGCTGGGTACAGTTTGTGAAGGGTGTTTTATTCCTTGCAAAGGGATCTGGCATTTCCTTTTGGCAGTGGGGATCTATAGAAGTTTTTAAAGCATCTTGCTTCATGGTAATATCTGCATTTTGGGAAGCTTACTCTGAGGCAGAGTGGAGAATTAATTGAAAGAAAACAGGACCAGATTTATGAAAAGCAAAAAATGTTTCTGAATCCAAGACAGAATTAAGAGCCACATCAGAAACACTGCAATATAGGTGGAGTGATTTTCAGATTCATTAGGGAGATGGACTCCACAGGAGTTGATGGGGTGTGACTCAAAAGGATGAGTTCATGAAGCTTTCTAAGTTTATTGCTTGAATGATAGACTGGGTATATGCCCTGGAGTGGCAGTTATTAAAGGGAGGGAAGAAAGAAGAATAATTTAGGGAAGGATGTGAGTAAAAACATTGTATATGAAATGAAATACAGCTAAGTTATATGGCTAGGGAAAATATGTGTTCCATTCCAGAGACAGCATTATCTAATGGAAATTTTGTTTAATTTAACATAGAGATAGCAGTGAGCTAAGCATATGTTTCATAGCTGGGCAGACTTGGGTTACAATTCTGGCTTGCCATGAAGTTTATGAAATAGAACGCATTATGAAACATTTCTGAACTTCAGCTTCTTCATCCTGCTTTGTTTGATGTTGTTGTGAGCCAATGACTTTATAGAGAAAAATACAGAGCCTGGCTGATAATAAACCCTTAAAAAATGAGAATATAAGAGGTGAAAATTCCCTTGCTCTGAGGAATAAACTTTTAACGCTCTTTCTTATTTAGACCAAATCAAATCAGCATTTTCAATATTCCAGCTTTTGTACAGTTATTTATTCTTTTTTTTTCACCTCCAAAGTTAAGTTTTTCTAATCGAAGTCTTGCTAATTAACATTTCATTCCTCATTTTGTCCATTACAGTTTGTTCCTGAACTATTGGTTTAGAATTCATGAGATGATAGTAAAAGCTTTATGTTTTTCTTTTATTTATAGGGCTTATTTTTAATTTAAAAGATAATGCAAGCTTGTCTAAATAAGTATTGTTTAAATACTATAGAAAAAAGTAATGATCTCACTCTACACCATTTCAACCTTAAAGAAACCAATGCTAACAATTTGGTATGTATCCTCCCACCCCATTCTCTATAATCCAAAGCTATATTCAAAATTTATTCATGTATACATACATAAATATGCACATGCATAAACAAAATATATTATTTTGTTCCAAACGTAGGATCACTTTATGCATATGGATCTTTTGCTTGCTTTGGTTCTTGGTAATGTATCATGAACATCCCTTTGGCCATTATATTCTATATTATGGAGTACTATAATTTAGTCAACTTTCCCCTTTTTATTCTTTCATTCCCTCAACTTTCATTCTTCCATTGATGTAAACATTTAACAAATATTGTTGAGCATTTTCTGAATGTCAGACACTGTTCTAGGTGCTGAGGATGCAGCAGTGAATAAGATGGTCTTAGTCTCTACTCTTGCAGATCTTATACTCTAATTGGATACCATGAAGGAAATCCCTCCACCAATACGGCATAGACAAACAAAGGGGAACTTTGTAGTTTATCTCTAATCCTCTTCTCAAATAATACTCTATAAAATTAGCTGCTGTTGAGGGATGGGAACCAGCTGTTGGATATATTTTAAAAATTCCTGCTCTATAATGGAAACCTGAGGGAACAAAGAAGTGGGTCATGTACATGTACTAAGAGTTTCACTTCTGACTTGATGACAATTAAAGAAGATCATTACACTCTTGGAGGCTAAAAACAGATGACCAGAGCAAGCACAAATGCTGCAAAATGCTGCAGAAGAGTAGATAATACGTGGGCAGAAAACCAAGTCTAAACTTGTAGCTGTCTGTTACTCTCTGTGTATCATTGTTCAGTTCCCAACACTTGCAATGCCAACTTCTATGACAATGCGCATTGATACCAAAAGTTCAAATATAGAAAGATTTATTTCTAAAGTTTAGAAAAAATAAAAATAAGAAAAATAAAGGAATGTGGGTTGATATGAAGAAGAATCAAAGAATTTTGTGTCTTCAATATGACATTTCTTGATTTGCTTTAGCAGAAGAACATAAAAACTCACAGATAATCCATAAAAATTAGGTAACTCTCTTGTATTTTTCTATTTTCCTGTGTACAGTGATATGATTCATGTACCCTGGTTGCTGTCAATGGACTTTGTTTGACTTGAAATTGATTTAAAAGTATTTGAGCTCATATTTGAAACTGAAGATACAATTTTTTAAAAGTCTGCATTTCTAGTTTCTGTTGAAAAATCTTGAAATCCGGCAACACTGGACTTGAATTTCTTAATGTCAGAAGTTAGCTGGAGCTGCTGTCCCCTGTAGATGTAGACTGCATTTCCCCATGCAATCTACTTTCTTATTTATAAAGCATTGGCTGTGAAAGCATTTGATTTTGTGAACTTGCCTGCTCCGTAAAGGTGAATGGATACACTGCTGTGAGCTGTCAGTTAGCACTTGGTATACTTTTCTTTCCCTTCTATGACAGTGATCACATTTTACATACCTCTTTATCAGCTTTCTTGTAGTTACTTAAAGTTTTCAAATATATGCAGTCACATGAGACTTAGAAACACAAAAGAATAGTCATGAATAGATGCAAAAGTGCATAAATGTAGGATTTTTTCGAAAATTTATTCTGGAGGTACAATTTACAAATAAACAAATGTCCAGATCTTTAGTGTTATGGACTGATAAATTTTGACGAATGCATGCAGTTATATAACACTAAAAAACCTATTAAAATACAGAACATTCCATTGACACAGAAGATTTCCTTGTGGTTTTTCTCAGTCATTTCACACCTACTATACCTCTCAATTCCCCCAGGAAAAAATGTGTGTTGTTTATTTCATGATAGATTAGTTTTTCCTGTTCTAGAAACTTCATATAAATGGAATTATACACAATGCAGACATCTATGTCTGGCTTGTTTCATTCAGAGTAATATTTTGAGATTAGCCCATTGTGTATATTAGTTCTTAGTTCCTTTTTATTGCTGAGAAAAATAAAAACATACTTTCATATGTGTCTTAAGTTGGAAAAGGTATATTATTTGCATGCTTTGATTTTTTTTTATTTCAGCATATTATGGGGGTACATGTAGGCATTGATTTTTGTTTGTAGGCATTGATGAGGGTATTTTTCTGATATTTTGATGAAGAGAGCTCATCGATATTAAAAAAAAAATCACTTTTAGCTTAAATTGAAGCTTAAGTTGAAAAAAGAAGCCAATTATGCAGGCAATTTTTCTGTAAACCTAGCAAAACATGAAGTATTATTTCTAAGGGAAACAATTACTCCAGAAAACTATTAAGTTTATAATCCTGGGAAAACCACTGAAGGCTAAACAGCATGGGGGAAATGGCACTAAGCCATGAGTCAGCCCCTGCTCTGACAATTTAGTACTTTGTGACTTTGGAGAAATTACATAATCTGTCTGAGACTTGTGTTTCTCAACCAAATAACAAACTTTGTGACTCAAAAGTTTCTGAGATTTCTTTTAACTGAATAATACGGAAAGTATGTACAGTTAAGCATTTACCCATTAACAGGAATATTTATTTTCTACTTGTTTCAGATTGCCTTTAAGAATATGAAAGACTATGAAATAATTCAAATTCAAATGGAATAATTCCTTCAAAGAAATAAAATATTGTTCAGATTTTAAATTCTTCATTGATGTATTATCCATGCTATATGTTAATATATATATTTTCTACATTTTACAACGATAGGAAGACTAAAGCGATAATAATTGCTTAAATAACATTGGCTTTAGTAGGATAAAATCAATTAAGCTGCAGAAGTTGCCTGATATCTAGACAACTAATATGGATTTTTCTAATCTTACACAACAGCTTTAAAAGATAGATACTATTATTTACATTTTTTAACTGAAGAAACAGGCTAAAAGAGGTTAAGTAACTGAACCAAAGAGATGTAGCTGGTAAGTGACAGAGTTGGAATGTAAACCCAAGTCTGTTGCTCAATATCACTTTATAGTTTCTCATAGAAAAAAAATGACCTCAGTGAAAGATAACATAACCACTTAACATCTGAAAGCAAAAACTGAATTCATTGTTTATGTAGGTAAGGAAGAATCATGCTGTTGGGATATTCTAATCTAGTAAAGAAGAGTTAAAATAATATAAGATTATGGGAAGAGTTGATTTGAGGATTGTATTAGTAATAGAGGCAAAATTGCAGAAATACCTGTTGTGGAAACATCATTTGTATTGGTTACTGAAGTTAGAACGGATTTACATCAGCCATAAAAGAGTGAACACTGAAGGGAGTCCACAGCCCAATGATGGGTTCCTAAAGTGTCAGCATATGTTTAATGAAGCTAGTTGCCCATGTTCAGTCAGACTTAAAAGTTTTGATCTTTACATGTACCATGGATACAGAACCACAATGGATTGATTAAACAGGTTTAAAATCATTCCTTGTGTTACTTGTTACCATATGCATTGGCAGCCCCATGACCACCTATCACTTCAATGGTTCACTGGAAAGATTCACATGGCTCAACATAATATGCTTCAGTTATGGCTAAAATGTATTATAGTAATGGATATAGTTCAGTAACAGCAGGAAAAAGAAACACATGGATGAAGGCTAGAGAAGTTAATCAATCGTAGTCTTTTTTGTCTTCCCTCTGTAGGATCACACGATCCAGTTTTCTCTCTAATTGTAAAATCCCAGGATGTACACAAGATATTACTGCCCAGAAAAGCTTATAGTCCACTTTTCCCAAGGGAAACTGAGTATCATGTGACCAGCCATGGTGCAGACTCCAAACAAGGCACCACATGCCCATGATGAATCTTTAGGTTTATTTACCTTAACCATGCTGATGAATTGGTTCAGCTTGACTCATTACTTCATATATATATTAATAGAATAGCATCAATACCCCAAATGTGTGAAAACATTCCAGTAGCTTAGTTTTCAGAGTCTGACCAAGAGTTGTCACCATGGCTACCGAGATAAGCAAACCAAGTGAATTAGACTTGCCTCATTTATTACCTTTCCTCCTACCATAACCACAGAAATGCCAGTCTTTTACATGTGTGGGGATATTAACAAAATTCTCAACCTTTACCCTTCCAATTGGATCACAGATATCTCATGAGAGTGTACACAGGAATAACTGCTTAGCTATTATTTACAAGGACTTTCAAGTGTGGCTCTTAACGGGCAGAGATTACCGAAGCACTGAGAGTCTTTACTCTGCCATCGGACTGCCTTAGTTTGTATCCTGGCTGGGTGCCTAGTAGCTCTTTGACCTTGTCATTGAGTTTGTGTGGGGATTAAACAAATTTATGTATATATGTTCCTTAGCAAAGGGTTTGACATACAGTATGGGATCAGTAAACAAAACCTTTTAATAATAACAATAATTAAATTTATTATCTCATTTGATTTTCATGATTAGCTTTTGATTAGGTATAGCGTGTGTTATCATCTTAATTTATGGATAGGAGAAACTGGGAGTCAAAAAAACCCAAAGCATTATTTTCTTCACAGATAGCCATTTTGGTAGGCTTTACATTTCTAACTTATTTCTTCTCAGTTAAGAAGAAATACCTTAAACTTGAGAATGGAAACAAGTACCAAACAAAGGTTTGACTGAGACAAAAGGAACAAATATTCTCAGGAAACCTCAAAATTTTGTGACATTTTTTGTGTTTGTAAGTCACCAGCGCTAACGGTTAGAGGTATGTGGCTAGATGCTCTATCCTCTTATCTCGGGGAAATGTAGGTGGGCACCAGGACCTCACAAAGCATTATTGGATGTAGATCCCTAATGCAGGCTTTCTTAACTCGAGACTCCTAGTTCTCCTAAGATATTAGACAGATTTGGTGAAAAGTGCCATAGCTTTGTTAGCTTCATTAGCATTGTAGACTCTCTCATAAGGCAAGGAACACTTGCTTTAGGATATGAGCTTTATTTTAGGTTTTATAAAATGTTTAGCTTTGTAGCAAAGTGTGCTGGCCAATCCTATCATACTCTCTGGTATCAGGTAAATGAATCAGGGAATGTTGAAAGGACACATTGATATTACCCAGACCAAATCTGTGATGTGAAAGAAAAAGAAACTAGGGCCTGAAAGTCATAGCAAGGCATTCTGAATGAGTATGATGATTTTTTTTCAAAAATCAAATCTTCTTATCATAGCTTCATTTAAAGAACAGTGGTCACCATATGTAAAGATAGTTCTGACTCTGATTGCTGTCTAATCATTTCGTATAGTCTATTGGGATCATGGGATGATGGATGTTTCAGTCAAGTGAATTCTCTGTAGATAAATTGTCAGTGTTTTATTTTGTACCCTTAAGCTACTCTGCCAAAAAATAAAAATAATCCTATCTCCTTTATATCATTTATGGTCTTGAACATCTTTATTATATTTTTTAACTCAAAATCCAAATCTATGAGTAACTTTATTATATTTTAAAATTGTCACATTTTTTTCTCCTTCAGACATTTGATTTTTTAAAAGTTTTCACATTTTTTAAATCTATAAGGAATTTATTTCCCACAGATAAAAGTTTCTAATCATAACAAAGAATAGTGTTATGAAAGGATTTTTCAATAAAGAACAGTGTCATATAGGAAACATTTTTCAGGCATATATCATTAACATAATGTGAAACATAACTCAAAATCTACATCAGTCATATATTTTAGCTTACTGAGCTCTTAACAAGATCGTGAACATTATTCCAGGTGACCGTTATGTGTCATTTGTAACCTATGCCCAACCTTCTAAAGTAAGTGGTATTATTTTAGTTTTACAGATGAGGAAACTGTGTTTAAGCAACTTGCCCTAGGACACATGGATTCTAGATTACAACTGGGATTTTGACCCAGGTATCTAACTATTCTTCTCTTATAACATATAGCATTTTTCCTTGTGGTATTGCCTCCTGCAAGGAAGCTGATATTTTTAATTTGTGGAGATCCTGATCCTGGAACTCAAAATGTACAGAGAAGACATGTATCCTAATTTTCTCATTTTCTCTTGGAGCTCAATTAGTCTTTTCAAATGCAGATTAAATGAATTTATTAAAGCAATTTAATAATCTTAGTAACAAGCCATGATAATAGGGAAAGACTTTCAAAAACCAATTTACAGGCATTATCATCACTTTGGTGATTTTGGAGATTTGCATAAAGAAAATTATATTGAAAATAGATTCTTTTCAAACGAAAAAAGTAATATTTTCCATAAAGTAGGGCATATTGAAGAGAGAAATAAAAAAAATAGATCAATCCAAGAGATATGGACTAGGCCCTTACACATAATTGGTTGCATACTTTTTACAATAAGTTGGTAGGATCAGCTAAGCAACCTGGAAACTAAATTTTAAAAAAAAGCAAATATGTTATTACTAGCTTAATAAAACAACTTGCTCCAAACACTCGAATTCAGAATTGGATGAAGATAAAAACCTATAATTGAATATGAACTTATTCTAGGCAGAGAGCCTTACATTTTCATTCAACAAATGTTTACTGAAGAGCCTATTAAGTGTCAGGGGCTGGCCACGTGTGACGGCTCATGCCTGCAATCTTGGCACTCTGGGAGGCTGAGGCAGGAGGATCACTAGAGGTCAGTAGCTCCAGACCAGCCTGAGGAACAGCGAGACCCTGTCTCTACGAAAAATAGAAAAATTAGCTGGGACTGGTGGCACATGTCTGAGACAGGAGGATAGCCTGAGCCCAGGAGTTTGAGATTTCAGTGAGCTATTACCGCACCACTGCACTATTTCCAGGGTGACTGAGTGATACTCCATATCAAAAAAAAAAAAAGTGTCAGGGGCTGGACCAGACTCTGGAGACATAGTGATGAGCAAGAGAAAAGCAGAGGCTTATCATGCTCTTGTGGAACTCACCTTCCATATGGGGAGACCAATAGCTGGACGACCACTTGTTTGGTGATAATAAACGGGAAGGGGTGCATTGGGTGTTAAGAAAGGACATAGGAGGCCACTCAACCTTTATCAGGCAGGTCAGGGAAGACTTCCTAGTGGAAGCAGCCTCTAGACTGGGAATCGAAGGGTAAGTAGGAGTCAGCAGAGTAAGGGAGGCTAGAGTGTATATGAAGAAACTTCCAGGTAGAAAGGAACTTCCAGGGAAAAAGAATTTCATGGATAAAGCACTGGAGAGGGGGAAACTTGTTCTTGAGGCGTCAAAGGAATCTCAGTCTCTGAGTGATCATAAGGTCTTTGTAGGCCCTATACATACACAGAATCCACATTTTATAAACAAAAAAATATTGTAATCACACTATGATGAATAGGTATCAAAGTGTCTCTTTTACATTTCCTTTTCTTTATTGTAAAACCAAACATGACAAATAACGTCTTCCCGCCTTGATGATGTGATACATCGTGCATGAGAGCAAATTCCAGGCACCATGGCTACAATGCACCGAGTTCTCTCACCTGTGTGAGTGTTCACTCTTCGTTTACGAGACCTATAAACAGTTTACTCATTAGAGGCAGTCAAAAGCAAATAGTGCTTATTTTTTCAAATCTTTCTAGAATTTAAATGTCAAGTGATTGATTTCATGCCCCTAGCCTTTTTGTAACATTTTAGATTAGCACAAGAACAAACTGCACAAAAATGAAAACTTCTTGGCATCTAAGATTTAAAAAAATCAGTATAAACCAAAACTATATCCATCAAAATACATTGATCCTTTAGCAAGATCCCCAAGGCCCATGTTATGTGCAGCGTGTACTGATTCTTATTTATGTCAAACCATTTCATAAGACCTATCTTCTCATATTATCATCACACCTGCACATTTGCTTTATTGGGGCAGTGAGTTGCTATTAATTTAAAATCACTTTATTCCTTTTTGTACTTGGGCTTTTTTACAGAACCCTTTTTGACAAATGAAACTTATTCTTATCTCTATGAAATAACTTCCAAAATCCTGAATGTCTTTCTCTCTGGAACTTAAGTACCAGTCTAACAAAGAGTGGAATGCAGATTTATAGTGGCTGGGAGGATATTCAGTGCTAATGCAATTTCACACCATTTTTGTAATTTTCTTGAGGAGAAGGAGAAGAGACTGTAGCAGGAGGTATGAGAAATGACAGCTATGTTTATTCTTCTTCACTTGGTCTTAGTGGTGAGCTGGTGCCTGAGAAAGAACACTCTTAGATGTAGACCTTGTTTGGATTCTCCATTCTGAGCTTGCTCCTCAAAGCTCCATTGTACTGCCTTTAGCATTACATTTTCACATTTATAATTTTTGCGTTTTATCTAGTCTACTGGCAAATTCTTTCCTTGTAAGCAAAGACTGAATTTCCTTCACTATTTCTGGTACAGTGTCTGACACAAAGTAGATTCACACGTGTGCTTTTGGACTGAATGTTCGTTGCATGGCATATGCTAATAGACGCAGATTCCAAAAGCTCGCTCAGCCTTCTACACTGTGTGTGGTGGGAAGATTGCTTAAATTTTCTGACCTCAATTTAAATAAAACATATAAAATGAGGATAACTTGCTGTGCAGTGTTGTTGTGATCATTAGATATAATATATGCATTGTGTTTCGCATTTTATAATTGTGTTCCTCCTATATGGCATGCATCTAATAAATTTTTATTGACTAAAGGTAAATGATGGGTAAAAGAGTCTCAGGTTTAAGAACTGTTGGTGTTTCTGAGATGTAACAATAATACAGCCGTCCCCCTTATCCTTGGAGAATACTTTACAAAATCTCCAATGGATGCCTGAAACCACAGATAGTTCCATACCCTATGGATATTATATGTTTTTTGGTCTGATAATGCAGAAAGCTTCCAAGTGATTAACAGGCAGGGAGTGTATATAGCATGTATGTGTTGGACAAAGCAATGATTCCACATGTGATGAAGTGGACCAGCATATGATTTCATCATGCTACTCAGAACAGATTGCAACTCAAAACTTATGAAATGTTTATTTCTGGAATTTCCCATTTAATATTTCTGGACCATGGCTGACCATGGGTAACTGAAACCATGGAACCCGAAAGTGCAGAAAGACAAACTGCAGATAACAGGGGACCACTTTAGTTTTACTTGACTTAGTTTTAATTGACTAATAAATATTTTCACTTTTTCCTAAGTAGGTTATTCTCATGTAAGTCAAGGCCATGAGTAAATTTTTCAAAAATATCACATGCCTTCAGTCATGATCCAGAGTTTGTCTTTCAATTTTGTCTGGTGTGCTCAAAGTAAATCACTACTATAGTTACTAAATGAAGGCCAGATAGAAAATAGGAAAGGGTGAGATTCCAATGACAACGGAAGCATATGTCATGACCTTGACCTAAAGGAAAATTTTTTATTTCATGGTCATTTTTTAGGTCCAACCCTCTAAATATTCACTAGTTGTCTCTCAAGATAGTTAAATAATAATTTGTGGCAAAGATTCTGAATACCGCTATTTCTGTATTTAAAATAGAAACTAAAAAGTGGAGCCTGACAAGCGCAGTGGCTAACGCCTATAACCCTAGCATCTTGGTAGGCCGAGGCAGGAGGATCCCTTGAGCTCAGGAGTTCGAGACCAGCCTGAGCAAGAATGAGACCCCTGTCCGTACTAAAAAGAGAAAGAAAAAAATTGGCCGGTAGTGGTGGTGCATGCCTGTAGTCCCAGCTACTCAGGAGGCTGAGGCAAGACGATCATTTGAACCCAGGAGTTTGAGGTTGCTGTGAGCTAGGCTGATGCCACTGTACTCCAGCCGGGGTGACACAGCAAGACTCTGTCTCAAAAAAAAAAAAAAAAAATGGAGCCAAAGAGACTGCTAAAGAGAAATACAATGTATAAGAAGGAGATGCAATAAATAAATAAATAAATAAATAAACACATTTTTAAAAATGGCATGCTTGGGACTAGAGCATTATTTCCACAAACTAAAAACTCAAAACCTCTTGGCATTGTGCCCTGATTGTGCCCTTGGCTTTGGCCTTTGTCGGTGTTGCTGTTTCTCGGTATGAAGGAAAAGGCATGATCGCCCCCAGATAGATGAGTGTAACCACAAATGAATTATCCAGCAAAGATGCTTTTCAGGCCTTCCACCACATCTTGCAATCAGACAAAAAGTGGGTTTAAAAGGCAAATAAGTTTTTATTCTTCTTTGCAAATAAGTTCTAATTGTTTATATTAGATTCTGACTTTGAGTTTCTGCATATAGGTATTCTCTCAAAAGGAAAAAGATGCTCATATCTCAGTTTTTAAATGTCAGTGTTAGTGGCGGTCAATGATCTAAGGTTCTTGTACTAAGGTACTGTATTAATATGCAGGTATGACTATAATTCCTTTGTGTGTGTGTGTGTGTGTGTGTGTGTGTGTGTGTGTTTGCATGCTTGTGTTTTGGCTATTCAAGCCAAAATCAATCTGCCAGCCATGAATGGTTCTGGTGTAGATTATTAGGCCATGTCAGAATCAAAGTGATTCCATAAAATGTTGGATATATAGGTTTAAATGCTATTTCTACTATATTAAAATCTCAGCAAGACTTACTGTAGATATAGATGAGATTATTCTAAAATGTCATAATAAATCAATTATTCTAACATGGAAAGGCAGAGGAGATAAGGTAGCCAAACAATTTTTAAAAAGAAGAATACCAGGACCTGAAATAAATATATATATCTATATATGGCCAAATTAAAAGTTTTGATGAAAATATATTGCAATACTAGTTTCATATGAAATGTCACCTGTGAGCTAAGCTACATTTCGATGCTATACATTAAAAATGTCCACCCTCCATAATCCTTGACATTTTGTATTATCCTAGAATGCATACTTTCCTAATATCAATAGACCAGGGAAAGAAAGCATGTATAGTCTCATAGAAGACTGACAGGAAGCTTAAGAAGTATTAAAATCAGATTTGAGCTGACTAGAATGATTTCTTCTGTCTGCTTATTGAGCGTATTTGATTCTTCTGTTCATTTTAGATTTAAGGTTTCTCTAAGATTGTTTTCTTCTAATTAAATATTCATCATTTAAAAAAAGAAAAAAATAAAATGAGGAGGAATCAGTCTACATCATATCAAGATTTATTTTATAGCCACAGTGATCAAGACTGTGTATTATTGGTAGAGGAATAGACATATAAATCAATAAACAGAATACAGAACCTTAAAATAAACCCACACAAATATACTCAACTGATTTTTGACAAAGATAAAAAAGCAATTCGAAGGAAAAATTGCACCTTTTAAACAAAAGGTACTGGAGCAATTGGACATTAACAGACAAAAAAAGAAAGTTCAACCTAAGACTCACATCTTATACAAAAAATTATTTCAAAATGAAGCACTTACTTAAAAGTAAACATGAAAACTTCAAAACATGGGGGAAAATTTCCAGGATCAAGCGTTAGGCAAAGACGTTGTAGCCAAAAGCCAGATTCATAAAAGAAATACTGACATCAAAGCCTGATCTACAGTGAAGATATCAATCAATTGGACTTAATTAAAATTTAAAAAACTGAGAAAAACTTTGTTAAGAACTTAAAAATACAAGCTACAAACTGGGAAAAATATTTGAAAATTATGTATTCAGCTAAGGACTCATACCTAGAATACATAGAAAACTCAAGAGTAAAAAAAAGATTTTCAATCCTATTAGAAAATTGGCAAAAGACATTTCGTATTTCACCCCAGAGGATATATAGTTGGAAAATAAGTATATGAAAATATATTCAACATAATTAGCTGTTAGGGAAATGTATATTTAAACCAAAATGAGATACCACTACATACCTATTACAATGGCTAAAATAAAATGTAGTGACAATATCAAATGCTGATAAGTGAGCAGACAAACTGGATCACTCATACATTGCTGTTAGGAAGGTAAAATGGTATAGCCACTCTGGAAAACAGCTTGCTCTTTTCTTAAAAATCTAAACATGTAACTACCATATGACCCAGCAATTACAACCCTGGGCATTTATCCCAGAGAAATGAAAACATATGTTCACTCAAAATCCTGTACAGAAATGTTCATAGAATCATTACTCATAATAGTTCCCAAACTGGAAGAAACCCAGAAATCTTTCAACAGGTGAATGATTAAAATAAACTTCAAACATCCATACTATGGAATAGTATTCAAAGTACTATGGAATAGTAATAAAAGGAAACAAACTATGATACGTACGACAATCAGGATAAAAATCCAGAGATTTATGCTGAATGAATAAAGGCAGTCTCAAAATGTTACACGCTGTATGATTCCATTTATGTAAATTCTTGAAATGACAAAATTATAAATATAGAAAACAGATGATTGGTTGCTAAGGGTAATAGCAACCAAGTGTGTGTGGGAGGCACTTGAGTGTTCTTATAAAAGGGCAACCTGAGGGAGCCATGTGTGATAGATATGTCTAGTATATTTTCTTTACTAATGTCAACATCTTGGCTGTTGTACTGTGAGATAATTTTGCAAGATGCTACCATAGGTGGAAACTGGGTACAGGGTATATAGAATCTCTCTGTATTGTGTTTTTTTTGTTTTTTATTTCAGAGTATTCTGAGGGTACAAACATTATGGTTGCACTTTATGTCTTTGCCTCACTCAAGTGTTGATTGAAGGCATGCCCTTGCCCCCTGCAGAGCTCCCCATGTCCTTTAGTTGCAGATTTACTCTGTATTGTTTTGTGCAACTGCATGCAAATATACAATTATTTCAAAACAAAAAATGATTGAATTTAATAAAAGTAAAATTTTAGAGAGGCAGATTAATTCAATTTTCAGCCCAAATTTAATTATATAAAAATGACTGACAGTTTAATATATTTAATATAATGGTGATCATTTATTGAAAAGGCTGGATGATCGACTCTTAATGATAAGAGGAAACGGAACCATGAAAGGGGTAAAATATTACACAGGCAAATTTTGGTCTTTTAAATGACTTAAGGGACTGCTATGTTAGCTGAGGTGAGAAATTAAGTGTTAGGAAAGATTAGAATATACAGATGACTTAGGATAGATGTGCAGAAGAAGATTAAACAGAAATATAAGACAGATTCAATCCTAATATAGATGAACAGAGTTCACCTGGCTTTGAGTCAGGGCTCTCTCTCCCTTTTCATTTGCAGCATGATAAATCATAGCCATGATTTAAGGGGCATGGTGTGGGGCACCAATCTTCTTATGTATTCTCTCCATTGATTAGTGCCAAATCCCTACAGTAGAGTTCTACTTCTTATAAGTTATTCTGGTCATTTTACAATTTTCTTTCCTACGGCCATATGAAACAGTCAAACCAAAGCCAAAGCAAAATAAATATTAAAATATTTTATAGTTCAAATCTCTCAAATTCTATATCCCCAAACAGCATAAGCTTTCTGAAGCAATGAAATAAATAGAAACATCAATAAAAATCAAAACTGTATTGGATATATCTTTATAAACTGAAGAACTGGATAACAAAATAAAACATACTTTCATACCTGTATTATTCAGGGATGCAAGTGGGGATACTATAACCCAGATAGTCTCTAAGATTAATTACTATAGACATCACAAGATAAGCAGAATAAATGGGAAAAATTTGAAGGACATTTCAATGAAAGTAAATTTAAGAGCAAGAAGGTAGAAACTTCGAGGGGAATTAGGCTATGGGGAAAAAGCTATTGTCACTATTTCATTAATCTTGGTAGTAATACAAATAATTAGGAATCTTATAATTTAAATTGTGATTCTTTTAGCTCTCACTAATTGTACTCAATTACACACAGTTTATTCATATTTCTATTAGGCTGAATCCTCAGAATTTTAATTATGGTTGTACAGTTAGGCCCTGAAACATATTCTTGCTGACTATATCAAGAATGCAAGACCCTGACTGATTTTTGTCCAGATAATTTCTCAGAATTGTGTTGTAACAAGCAACCTTGAGACATAAGATAATGCCCTCCTCCAATACAAAGACCAGACTTTTTTAACACTTATTCTGAAAGCAGTGAGTTTTCCAATTTCAGTCCTAGGTCTGGTATATTCATACAGTGAATAATACTCAGCAATGAAAAGAAAGGAAATAGGATGTAGACAACCCTCTGCATATACAGCATCAACCTGGGCCCCTTTAATCACCCTTATGGGACTTAAGCGTCAATGGAACCGATGCAAATATTATGCCTGTGCTTCTTGCTGTGCTGTGAGAAATAAAATCCTTTGTCTCTGTCTCTGGAGTCAAATGTCTTCTACCAGCATGTATGAAATAGGAATACACTAGCTTATTACTTTCTAAGTAAGGTAAAATTACATCCCAGACCTTGACATGTATTTTTCTGCAATTTATGAATCTATTTGATTCTCTTGTTTAATAAATGATAGATATGCTTAAAATGTATTCGTTCATTTGGAAATAAATTTACTTAAACCTTATTGAAAGACTGTAAAGGAAAATAAAACCTTTCAACATTCAGAGACAGGAAGCAAGTGTTCTATAATTGTACTTAGCTTGCTTTATTTAATGGGATTTACAGAGCATTCATGTATCAGTGCATACAAAAATGCACTTCTGTATGCAATTTTAAAGAAGAATAGCTTTGTTTTTAAATCCCATACTTAAAATTAAAATAATACAACAAAATGAGGGCAGGCATCATGAAAGAATATTTAATAAGATGGATGTCATCTTATAAATTTTAAGAAGAATTCTCTTTCTCCTGCCATAACGAGAATCTTAAAGTTTTATTTCTCTTTCATTTTATTTACACCAATGACTTATCTTCACTGATGGTCTCAGGAAATGATCTAATGATGTTTCTACTGGTCTAATGACAAATTTGATTGTATAGGATCTCACTAATTATATTCACTTAAAAATAGTTTATTTATATTTCTACTAGGTGTAATCCTCAGACACATGTAGGAGTAATTTCCTTAAGGAATTTATAATAGAACCAACAGCTATCTGAAACTCACTAGAATGTGTTTCATGAATGACAAATGTTTTATCCTATAGTGATTAGTAGGGGATCATTTAATAGGCATCTAGTAAAAAAAAAAAAAAAAAGCATTTTTGAGCCTACTAACATGTTCCAAATCTTTCTACTTTATTCTCTTTCCTCTACTAACACCTTCATCCAGATACTGTTATCTCTCCCTGCTGGACTATTTTAATTGCTTCTCATGGGCTCTACCTCTATTTTTCTTCCTGGAATTTATTTTCTATACAGTAGCCAGAGTTTTACTTTCCTACTTAAAAGTATCAAGGATTTCACATTGCATGTAAAATTAAATCCAAAATTGTTAGTGGCTTCTTCCTTCTCTTTCTTTTCCCTACTATGACATAGCCATACTCTCCTTTTTGGAGGTCTCTTGTTCAGATCAAGTCCATACTTTGCTCTGAAATTCTTCCCCTGGTTTTCAGGTGATGGGCACCTTGTCATTCCCAAGTTTTCTTAAAATGCCCATTTCACAGAAGGAATTTCCCTGACTCACCTGCATGCAGTGGTCTCTACTCTTTCTTTTCATATTATCCTACTTTATTCTGTACATAGAACTTATTCGTTTATGATATTTTCTTTATTTTATGTATATTTATTTCTTTATAGCATACTTTTCAGATATGATCATACTTTTCAAATTCATGTCTCTCTTGTTCATCACTTAAGCAACACCTTCTAGGAAGTCAGTTACATAGTAGTAAATGCTTCATAAATTTTCAAAGGATAAATTAATAAAGAGATAATATTACGAGTATTATCTTTGGCATCAAAGAGATGAGGGTTAAATCTCCAGATTTCTATTTTGCCACCTATATGACATTGAACTAATTGCTCAGCCTCACTAAACATCAGCTTTGTCACCAGGAAAGTGGAGAGAATAACAATTTCTACTTTATAGGAGCATATGAAGAAAAAACAGTGAATATAAACTGCTGAGTCCATGATCCCAAAGAAGAAAATCTGTTAATAAATCATAGTAGTGATTTGACTGCTGCTTCCTATACCACAGATAGCTACTTTTTAATAGTTACGGCCTTTTGGAATTTCAGAGGCAATTTCAAACATGAAAGGAACTATTGGCTGGTTACATCTTAGAAATTACATTGGGAAATATTACCCATATCAAGGGATCTAGGCAGCATCATGGTTCATAATTGATTAGAGAGAAATTTTCACAAAGTAAAATATTAAAGTATTTTCCTCAGTCTCCTTGCAGTCTATTTTCATCATTATGGTAGTGTAAATGATTAGTAACATGTGGAAAAGGAGTTTCTGATCCTAAATTGTCCTGAAACCTTGCTTTATGCTGAGATATGCAAAGATTCACATTTCCACCAAGGCATTTTGCTTTGTAAATAACTGTATTAAAAGTTATCAATAGGACTACTTCAGATCTGAGAATTCATCAGGACAATCTAAAGTAACTTGCAAAATATAAAAAAAATTCAAATGTTTAATTATTCATTCACATTTATTCATTCTTAGAGGACTTGGAAGAAGGGGGATATTAGAAGATTCAAAAGTTTTCTGAGACATTAGACTTACCTCTAATTAATATGAAGTCTTTTTATGATTATTAATATTATTCTAGAGCATCTATGGTTAAAGTTAGTTTTATGTTAAGTATCGACTTGTTGAGAATGAAAAAGTTTATGGACAGTGAAGACACAGATAATAAAAGAAAAACTTTCAGAATGCAGAAGATTTTTTGAAATGAATTTGGAATAATGTTAATATCTACATCTCAAAGAGACAAAAAGCTCAAGGAGACAAAAAGAAAATTTAAAAAAAATTAATCCAGCCATAAAACCTACTTTTTTCAACTATAAGAGTCATTAAACACTTATGAGTGTTTAAGCTAGTTTGAAATTGTTTTCTGTTTTTTATGACTTAAACCATTCAAACTGACACAGGGAGGTAGAAGCCTGTCAGGTGGAAAAGGAAGAGAGAATAGCATGAATTGAGGAAATAAATTATAAAAAAGGCTGGATTGTCCTGGGAGTGTTGATGAGTATTGGATCCACTGAGGAAGATGGGAGGAAGACAGAATAATGGAATATCAAGTCAAAACAATGGCCTGGGTCAAGATTATTGATTTAAACTAATTAATCATTTACATGACCAATTTAAGAATTGTTTTTGTCAAAGGGATAGGTGAATGGAACCACAGTAAAATGGAGACAAACCCGATATAACAAGATTCATTGAAAATTTTGCAATGAAATTACTCCTATCTTATGTGAAGTCTTCATTACTGATTACCTAGAAAGTTATACTTACCTAGTCACTCCAAAATTCAATCTCTGTCTTTCTCTCTCTCCTCCCCTCCCATCCTTCATTTATCATTGTCAGATTTATAATAATAAAACACTGCTTTGATTATGTAACTCTTCTGATCAAACCTCTTTCAGTTATTTCTTAATTATTATTAAATAAATTTCAGAAAATTTTAATTGACATTCAATATTTTCTAGGCTTGGTGTCTACATCTATGTTACCACACATATTTTGTGGTAACAAAATTTTTCTCAAAATTTCTCAAAATTTTTTGCCTCTTTGACTTTACTTGTTGTTTTCCTGCCAGAATGTACTTCTCTGATCCTTCAGTCACCTCTAACTATCAAATCTGTATCAATCTTCAAGGCCTATTTCAAACACAATATCTTCTATATCCTAATTGATCGTCCTTTATTGAATTCCATGTTTTCCTCCTTTGTTCTGTCTTAGCTCTATTGGTGTCTTTTAAGTAGCATTTAATATTAATTAATATATGTATTTACTGGTCTTATTTTCCTTTCTAAATTATGGGCTAGTTCCTCACAAGATCCATGCATTACTCATTCTAGGAATATACTGTAAATATTCAATGCATATTTGATGAATGACTAAATAAATGAATATGTGATTCTCACCTAATCATACATTCTAGATATTTAAAAACCTAGGGAAATAGTTCATGAACTGCTCTTGAAATTGTGTAACAACTGGAAAGTTCTTATAATGGGGGAAATAGACATTCTACCATGTGAGCTCATGCTCTGCATTCTCTTCAACACATTATTTTCAAATGCAGGGTAATGCGCACTCTCTTCTTGAGTGGATAAAACTAAACCAGCCTGGAAGAACATATACTCTACCCTAACCTGCAAGCTAGCAAAGAGGGCTAGATTAATAAGTGTGTGCAATATGCAAGAAAAGAGTGAAAATAAACATATTTTTAATAAAATGAAGCATATCACTAACAATCAGAAAATAGTGAAATATAACACCACCAAATTCAATTATTGTGCTTGATTATATTGATGCATGATGAAAGATATAGGAGCAAATATCACTCATTCAAAACATGTTTAACAAACTTCTATATTTTTCCAACTTATTGCTGGTACAAGGGATGCAGAAATAATATGGGATTTTTCTTTTCTTTGAAAACTTCACAGAATCTTTTGGATAATACATATAAACCCAAGTAGTTTTATGTGTAAAAATTGATATATTAAAAAATACATGTAAGCATACAGTGATCACATGAAAACCAGAGCAGTTGATCCTGAGAGGTTGCAAATAGTGAATGTGGATGTAAGAACTGTATGCATTACTTAGTGATTATTCATTTTGGATGAGAGTGAGTATTACCATGTGTAAAGTTAGACATCTGTCACTTCATTAACACGTACATAAATCACAAACGTGTATGTAAAGATACTACATACTTCTGGGAATTCAATTATTTAATTCAAATATTTAAATTTTAAAAAATTTCAAAATGTCTAAATGGGAACCCAGAGAAACTACAATAAGTACTAACATTACATTAGACAATATATTCTACTATGAAAACCAAATGAAATTCTCTGACAACTAAGATAGAAAAAAATGAAGTAGAATACAGATGAGAAGCAGCAAAACACTGTAGGACTATCTAAAAAGAAGTATTAAGTACATATTCATCAAAAATGACAATCAAAGTGCAAGATCTTGCTACAGGGAAATTGAATTGCAGTTATGAGCACAGTAAAGGATTTGAACATATTTCTAATACTATATGTACATGTAATTTAAAGTAGTCAAATGTGATGTTTATATTCAATGGATGATACTTTCCTATAATCAATTTTTCTGTTAATCATTAACAAATCACACATACTTAGAATAAATCTATTTGAAAGTTATCATGTCAGTCAGAGATAATGCTTATGGCTATAAAGTGCTTGCATATTAGGTGGTTCAATCACAAAATATTAATTTATTATTTTCATAAAATGAGCAAATAAATAAGTTCTTATTAATAACCATGAAGGTAATTTAGAATATCATATTACTTCTGGTATAGAAATGGAGTACTTCAGGTCAATAGAATATACTTTAATTAATTACATATATTATTAATTATAAATTAATATATAGATAGTGCCTTGGCTATAAACTCATTATACATGGTTAATAGATAATGTGGTAAGTATAAATAGGGTAGTAAATTGAATGATATTCCTAAAATTAGTTATATACTCTGAGAGTTTCATGGAATAAAATGCTGGTCTTCATTTTATTGTCATTATTTTAGATGAGAAGATGGACATCTGGTGTATAAAACTTAATCTTTTTTATTTTTTATCAGCTAAAATAAGTAAAAATTGTCCTTTAATTTCTATTTAAAATTAAATGGACAGTGATTTTAAGTTTTGGTTTATTGCTTCATAAAGGACTCCCCAATTATTGACTAGTTATAGTTCCTTTCAGATGTAAAAGCCTGGTTGATTCTTTCCTATACAGATTATTTGTAGTGGCTATTTTCATCTCCATGAGGAAGCATTATGCCATATAATAATGATGCTACATTCTCAACATTAGTTTACTTCTTGCTTGGGCTATATATCCAAAATAGGTCACAAAGAAGCAAAATAGGAAGTCCCAGTCCTCATTGCCCTAGATAAACAATTTAACAACAATATATGAACCAAAATACTTTTATGAGAAGTAAAGAATTAAGTTGTTGTGCCACATTCACAAAACTGGAAACAGACACAGTAAAATGGGTAAGAAGAAGAGCAATTTCATTTTATCCATATCATCCTCTTTTTAAGTAGCATGGTTCAGCACTGAGAAATCACCTTGACACATGATTTCTTCTGTGGAAGAAAAGAGAAGGTGGAGCATACTTCCAATGCCTCTGGACTTGTGGTGTTCTGCCTCAAGGACTGGCTTCTGTCATGTCTCACTTGAAGCATTGATGTAATTGGCATAGTTTGGATGTTCGGGGGAGCTAAGAACAAAGGAATGGGATGGGCAGACCAATGTGGTCTGCATGGCTCTGCAAGGTTGGGAGAAGGCATAGAGCCTAAGACTTCTCCCCCAGTGTGGAGGAAGAAGAGTGGAGTATGGACTCAACATCTGAGCCCACAGTATAGAAGTCAAATACCAGAAGGAGCAAGAATATATGGGCTTCTAACAATAACAACAACAAAATACAATGTCTGAACTGAAAAGTTTAGCAGACAGCTTCAATAGGAGACTTATTCAAGCAGAAGAATCAATGAACTTAAAGAAAAATTTTTTGAAATTATCCAATCAGAGAAACAAAAAGGAAAAAAATGAAAAAGAGTAGGGTGTGTGTACACATGTATGCAACACAGTAGTCCCCCCTTACCTGAAGTTTTGCTTTCTGCAGTTTCAGTTACACATGGTTAACTTGATCTGAAATAGGTAAATATAGTACAATGAGATATTTTGAGAGAGAGCAAACACATTCACATAACTTTTATTATAGTATATTGTTATAATTGTCATATTTTTATTAGTTATTATTCTTAATCTCTTACTGATTCTAATTTATAAGTTAAATTTTATCATAGAAATGTATGTATAGGAAAAAACATATGTAGGGTTTGATACTATCTGAAATTATAGGCATCCTCTTGGTCTTGCAGATAAGAAGGGACTACTATATATACATATATATATGTGTACACACACATACAGATATATGTATACATATATATCCAATATCTGAGCATCTAATATGTAAAGCAACATTGAAAGAACTAAAGGGAGAAATGGCAACACAATAATAGTAGGAGACTTCAATAACCCACACTGAATAATGGATAGAACATCCAGACAGAAAATTAATAAGGTAATAGTGTATTTGAACAACATGGTACCAAATGGACCTAATAGACATATTCAGAATATTCCACTCAACATCAGCAGAATACACAATTTTCTCTAATGTCATGGAACATTCTCCAGTCTTGATCACTTGTTAGGTCATAGAAAAAAATCTTAAAAAATTTAAGAAGATTGAAATCATACCAAATATCTTTTTTGACCATGATAGAATGAAACTAGAAATCAATAGCAGAAGGAAAATTGGAAAATTCAAAAATATGTGAAAATTAAACAAAACACTTTTCAATAACCAATGGGTCAAAGAAGAAATGAACAGAAAAGTTAGAAAATCTCTTGAGACAAACACAAACAAAACCACAACATGCCTAAACTTATGGAATGCAGTAAAAGCAACACTAAGAGGGTGTATAAGGTGCCTTCATTTAAAAGGAAAGATCTCAAATAAATAATTTACACCTCAAGAAACTGAGAAAAAGAACAAACTAAGCCCAAAGTTAGTACAAGAAAAAAAATCACAAAGATTAGTGCAGGAATAAAAAAAATTAAAAAATAGAAAAACAGAAGTAAAAAATCAATGAAACTAAGACTTAGTTTTTTAAAAAGATAAACAAAACTGATTAAACTTTAGCTAAACTAAGAAAAGAGAGAAGATTCAAATAAATCAAAAATGAAAGAGGTGACATTACATGTAATGCCACACACACATAAGGATCATAAAGAACTACCTACTATGAACAGTTATGAACCAAAAAACTGATAACCTAGAAGACATCAATACATTGGTAAAGCCTACAAACTACCAAGACTGAATCATGAAGAAATAGAAAATATGAACAGTCCAGTAATGAGTAAAAAAATTGAATCAGTAAATAAAAGTATCCCCACAAAGATACCCAGGAACAGATAACTACATCAGTGAATTCTACCAAAGAGAACTCTACACCAAGACCCATTATAAGTAAAATGTCAAAAGTCAAAAATAAAAAATAATTTTGAAAATTCAGAGACCATTATGAATCCTAGATCATGGGGATTAGAAGTGAAATTCTTCCTCTTTTTTTTTGCTCTTGCACATTAGGTCAATGAAGAGCATACTTTGCTAGGAATTATGATACATAAGCTTTAATACTGTATGATATCAGAGAAATCTGACTACCGTGGAAAGGACTTTTTTGCTTTTGTAAAAGGAAGGAGGAAATATTGCTTGTAAATTTCCAGATTTCTATTGTGCACCAAATTTATGTGATTATGACAAAAGTACCTTGATTGACAAGGCAAAGAACTAAGCAGAAGTTAAAATATTGCTGTGACAAATGTACAATTTATACAAATAGGTGGTGTGCTGGTTAGGGTAACCTAGTGGTTAGGGTAAGACTGCGCTAACAAGGAGGTCCATTATAGTATAGCATACAGAACAAAGTAATGCATTTCTCTCTTTTATGATAGTCCTGAAGTGCCAATATGGATTTGTGAGTAGAGTTCTGTTTCACTGAGTTATTCAGAAAATTAGGTTTCTTTGTAAGGGATTGGTCTAATCAGGGAAGTTTTGGTCATCTGTATGTTCAATGCTGGATCGCTGCAATTTCTGGGTTCTAGACTGAGGAGAGGGGGAGCAAATAAGGAGGTGTGATAGGTGCTACTATCAATATCACCATGCTGAGTTTTCTGCTGTGAGTTCAGGAAGAAAGGGAGAACAGATTTTGGTAGATGATTAGAAGTTCCTACCACTGAAAGGGAAAGTATATTGAGCTTTCAGTAAAAAGGAAGAAATGACCAAATAGATTCAGGATGAACTTGGCCTAGATCATCATTATATCCTTCGTCAACATATGTTACATTTATGTATAATTCCACTGTTAATTACGTTACAACATACTTATATAACAATTAAAATGATTTTCAAAAACATTAATGAAGTAGAAATATAGAAATAGATTGTATACTTTGTGAAAAATTATGAAATTTAAAATAATATATCATTATATAATACATCACATATATATATATATATATATATATGAACAAAATAACTGGAGAGATATGCCCTAAATGTTAGCAGTGATTAACTTTGGTTTGGGTTTATGGGTGATAATTAGTTTTCTTTATTTTACATATCTATGTTTACTAAATTATGTAACATAAACTGAATCTATTTGTATAATAATTAAGAAAATATATATCTATATTAAAAATACTTTTACAGTATAAAGATTCTGTCAGTAACATAGTAGGAGTTACATTTAAGAGCACTCAATTTTCTCTCCTATTTTATATATAGTTAGTAAATTCCGTGGTCAAAAGTATCCAGACATACTTATGGTGTCTTAAAGGAATTTGCAAAAATTTAGGAGAAAAACAGTAGATGTGACTTCTAGAGCTACATAACTGATATATGATCTGTACTATTATTAAAGAAAATGTATACTATAACATAGTAACATAAAGAGCCATAATAGCACATAAATGTCTTACTTTCTTCAAAAGCATTAAAGCAAAATGTCTAAAACAAGTATTGCATTTAAAATATAAGCCTTTATTTCCTATCTAAATCGCTTAGCTGGGTAAATACTTTAGTCGTCCATTATTTGTCTGTGTAGAGCTTGAAGCCCTGCTCATTTATGATAGCCATCAAGTTAAACAAGGAAGCAAACATTTTACTGTTGAACATTTTTAATCCTGGCCATATTATTGTTATAAATAGCTTTTAAACCTTGTTTTTAAATTAACCCGGTCTAGTTATTTTTCTTTCCTAAGCCAATATAAAAAATTTTAACAAAAATCCATTGGCATTAGTATTGATATTCTCTTTTTTTTAATTGTCAAATTGTGATTAAATGTCCTTAAACAACAGGTAGAAAAAGTAATTTCAGGCAACTTATAACTAAAGTATGGTAAAGTAAACCCAGATATTGGCCTTCCTTTTTCTTTCCCCAATAGTGAAACGGCTTCCTTTAGTCTGTGGATACACCCAGAAAATTTGTTCGTGCATTCTTTGTTGTCCATGTATTTATTCACTGGAATGTCTATCCAGTATGTCAAGTGTTCAAGCAACCCCTAAACAGGAGCATAACTTCCATGTTTACTCAGTACACTTTCCATACATTCAATTGAGAAAGAAACAGTGAATGTTGTGTATTATGCAATTTATTACTCACCTGCACAGCAGGCATTGTAAACTTTACACCAGCTCCCCTTGCCCCCAAAGTCCCATGTGGGTGATATGAAGGCAGGCCCTGGTGAAGACTGATCTATGTCACAGCTGAAGAACATCCAGCTTAGGAAACTCCCAGTCTTATAATGGGCTGCTGGCAAATTCTCAATTTTTGTCCCTGAAGAAGACATTACTTTTATTATTCTAGACAGGAAATAAATCTGCTCTCTGACCCAAATGAGATACTACCTCTATCTTCCAAGGCTGTTTGTTGTAAAATATACTGACAAAAATAGCACAAGATAGATGGAAATACTATAGTTATCTCCCAATGTTGTGCATGCTGCTATAGACGGAGACATGGTCACCCTCAGATGAGAACGGTCACTACCTGGAAATCTGAGTCACTCTACTTTCACTAGGTGAATGACCACTTTCTGCTGTAGCACAGAAGATGGGGTGGACAAGCTTTCTTCTTTTTGTACTTCAATCCCATTCATTTCCGCAAAACTAAAATCCCAGTCTTCATAGGTATACACTAGTAAGTTATATTATGAAAAAAAACAAAACGAAACAAAACCCCTGCTATTTATCACTTGCATTATGCCTTGGCCTTTGGAAAGCTGAATAAAACTGTATCCCTACTTCAGCATTCTACAATGTCATCAATAATAATGCAATAGATGCAGTGAGGATATGAATGATAGAGGAATTCTAGCATATTTTATTCATATATTTCATATTCATGTATGTTCAGAAAGCAGTCATAGAATTGCATGTGTTGCATGATTACTGGGCATAGCAAAGAGAGAAGAATGCCTCTTTCATTTTTATTCTTCAGCCATAGATAAACTGCATGCTGCACAAGAAATTTTGGAACTTCCACATCATATAATTATATGAGATGTTCGAAATTCAAGAAAACTATTCCCATACTTTGCAGATAGAATTAGCAATGTAGATATTCCAAAAGATATAGTAATACCAATATATACACTAACAGCCACTGATTGCTTTAGAGAATATATTAATAGTTCATTTACTGAAATCTGCTGAAGTGTAACCAAGCTGGCAATTTTGAGAGTGCAGGTGTTTTCTTCATGATGTCTTTATTCTGTTCTTGAAAAATGTTAAAATTGGTATTCATGCAAGGAAAACCAAGTTGCAATTGAAAATTCATAAACCTCCACAGTAACATTTTTTGATCTGAGTTTTAAGACAAAATTTCCTCAAATGATTGGATGAAACAGCAAGTGCATGCAAAATGGGAAAAATATAAAATAGTGGGAAAATTCCATTTCTGAAAATACTCAGAAAGCACTTTCTTAAAGCATGTGAAATTGCTTCAATGAAATTGCAACATCACTATTGAGCAAATCAATAGTGTTAAAGAAGAGATAACTGTATTTTGATCTTTATCTTGGTCAGCTGCATTCAAGGAGAAAGAAAGCATAAGAACTTAATGGCAACATCACCATAATCAAGGAATGTATAGAGGTTGTGCTGTCTAAAACTTAGCTTGTACCTCCACTTACCTCAGTGGAAAGTGAACATCTATTTCATATAGTGAGTGTTCCAAACGGCATCTGCAGGAGGAATTAGTCAGTGATAATGCCGTGAAATATTTTTGTTTTTGTCTTTAATATTAAACTTTCAAAGTGTTACCATAGCACTTTTGAAGAATAAAATTGCAATTTTGCTGCATAGTGTTTGGATACATTCTAGATTCATTGCCATGTCTCAAATGTTCATTCTATGATGGTGATATTTTATGTCCTGGCTTTGGCTGAATATAGATTTTAACCCTTGTGTGTATCATCTAGTATCTGGCCAAAATATGGCTTCATTGCACTTTGAATATACATATTTCTCTGCTGAGGGATTAGAGTAATTTTAGAAGGGAAATACAGTGCAGGAAGTTAAAAGTTAAAGTTTTGGCTAACATGGTCTTTCTTTGATCTTAGACAGAGTCCTCAGGAAAATTTTCCCTCATTCCTACCCTGCACTTTTGCTTTCAATTTGAAATGTACCTATTAATCTGCCCTTTCTTCAAGCCCTTTGATCTGCTCTTAATGAGCCGACTACCCCAAAGAGGATCCTTCCAGGATCTGTATAATGGCCTGAGTTTGGACTACAATCTCAAGAAATGCCCAGCACTGATAATATCTGTCCTGAATTTCAGTAGTAGGAGTGTAGGGGGGTTAGAAACAGGACAGGAAAAACTGAGCTCCTATGCCCATCCCATGAGCCAAAACAACACATTTCTTTCAATTCAAGTAACCATTTCAATACTCCCACCAGTGGGAGCAATAGGCCTACTTTTACTATTAATCTTTTACTGTTAATGCATTAAAATAACCTATTAAAATAATACTTTTCTTGATGTAAGGACAAACATCAATTTTTAAGAGACAATGTAATGTCAGCTTATAGTCATAAGATATTCTCCTTTAATAAGGGTATATTCTCTGTCTTTGACAGCATTGTGCTCTGAGAGGTTATTTCCCATTCTTCCATGGGCCAGAAGAATAATAAAGGAGGCAAATTAGAATTTAATGTCACTTTTCATGGGTCCTAAGGACACACTCACCATTTCATTCTATTCTTTTGTGTCAGAGCCTTCCTTTGAGACAAAGGAAAGGGGGAGTGGTGATTATCAACACACTCAATTATTGACTTATGGACACATGGTTATGTATAAGCACAGTACTTATTGGGTCTCATAGTATACAGACATTCAGCAGAAAAAAGTTAGGGGAGGGCAAAAAAAGAAAATTTATATATCTCTTGGTGTTTCAGATAATTTTATTTTATCTATCTTATTATGGTTCACAAGGTTAAATGACTGGTTTATGGGTTTCCTCAGGGAAGGCTGAAACTACATAATTACTTTTTAGAACATGGATTGATGATCACCTTGAGCCTAGCCTAACAAAGCAGAATTCTGTGGACTGTAATTACCCAGTGAGTCCAAATTAATCAAATGAATAGCAAAGATGCCTAATGAAGGTGAAGAAGGACTGAAGAAGGTAAAATTCTAAATGCATTTCTTGGTCAGGCAGAGGAAACAAGCAGCTGGGCAGATCAGGAAGCTGTTCTGTGTAGATGTGGAGTGTTCAATGTTCTCAGTTCTTCAGCCCAGGCTACAAAACATTCTTGTGTTCCAGGAAGATTAGGGTAGCAGGAGGTCGACCCGGTTGTGTCCTGGTGTTGTAGTCATCATTCATTTGAGCATTCCTTCATTTATGTGTTTAACAGATGATTATTAAGTTCACCTTCTGAGATATCAAAACAGACATAAATTCTAGACATCATTCCCAGTACATTGTACTAAGGAAAAAAGAAAAAATGAACTAAGAAAAATCTGTAATAGTTCAGATTATAAATGCTGTGGAGAAAATTAAAGCTGAGTAGGGGGAAATGGAGAAAAGGTGAGTCAAGTACACTGCACTTTTAAATAGAACGATATTTGAGAAGAGACTTGAAGGAGATAAGAGAAAAAGGAATTTCATATCTAGTACAAATAAATTTGAGGCAGAGGAAACAAGTGCCAAAAATTACCTTAAGCAATCATGAGGTATTCCATCAACAGTACCACGGCAGTGCGACTGCAGAGGAGAAGAAGAGGAACTTCTCCTGGGACTCTAATTATCCAGGCGTTAAACCATTTGATATTATTCCACAGGTTTCTAAGGCTTTGAAAACTATTTTAAAATACTTTTTTTATTATTCCTCTTTGTAAAATCTGTTGACCTATCTTCAAGTTCAATGACTTTTGTCCGTCATTTCCGTTTGTTACTAGCTCATCTGATAAATGTTGCATTTCAATATTTTATTTTTCAATTCTAAAATTGTCTTCTTGGTCTTTTTATAATTTTATTCTTATGAAGAAGTTTTGTATTTTTTATTTATTTTGAATACATTTCCTTTACCTTATTACACATGAGTATAATACTTATAATAGCTGTTTTAAAGGGCTTATCTGATGATTCCAACATCTGAGTTATCTGGTTGGCATTTGTTGATTGCCTTTTTCTTTGAAAAATGGGTTACATTTTCTTTCTGTATGTCAGGCTATTTTGAATTATAACCTGAATACTGTGGATATTATGTTGTGAAGATTCTGCATTTTGTTATAGTCTTCTGAATAATGCTGATGTTTTTGTTTTAGTAGATAATTGACTTTACTCTGAAGGAAGCTCTGTCTTTCTTGTTGCTGTGAACTTCATTCAAACCTGAGTTTAATGTTTTAATCTTTTGCTGCATCCCCTTAAGTCTTTCTCAAATATGTGTAGCTCAGGGATTAACTAGAAACTTGAGGAATATTCATACACAAAGTTGGGGGATTCACTTCTCTGGCTTTATCCACTCCCGGATTCCTCTGTACTCTCTGTCAACCAGCCATCATTGCCTAGGTTCATTTATCCAGCCAGATTTTAAAAAAAGTTATTTTCCAGAATATTCAGGTATCCTCAGAAATTGCAATTGTTATCTGATGCAATGTTAGTTTATAGAGATCTTTTACTCCCATTTTGAAAGTGGAATTTTCTTATGTTTTCAAAGCATCACTCTGGCTGTTGCATTGAGATTGGACTAACAGAGGGAGAAATTAAAAGCCAGTTACAACGGTATTGAATTAGTCCAGACAGGAGAGTTTGCTGACTTAGATCAGTGATGTAGAAGTACAGAGAGTTCTAAAAAGTATTGTAAAGGTTAAATCAATAATATTTGTTAACAGATTGAATTATCTGTGTGAGAGAAAGAGAGAATTCAAGAATAACTAGAAATTATTGTCCTGAGTAACTGACATTGTTACTAAGATGAGGAAGAATTTTTTAAAAAGCAGATTTTCAGGGTCGGCATAAAATGAATTAGGACTTTAAGTATTGATTGTGTTATTAGACATCCAGTTGGAAATGACATTTTGCTGAATTCATTTATCAGTTCTAGGAGTCTCTTAGATGAATCCTTGGGGTTTTCTAGATAAAATATCATATCATCAGCAAAGAGCGAGAGTTTGATCTCATCTGTCCCCATTTGGACACCCTTAATACCCCTCTCTTGCCTAATTGCTGTGGCAAGGATTTTGAGCACTATGTCGAATAGAAGTGGAGATAGAGGCCAGCCTTGTCTAGTTCCGGTTCCAAGTGGGAATGGTTTCAATTTTTCCTCATTCAATATGATATTGGCAGTGGGTTTGTCATAAATGAACTTGATAATTTAAAGGAATGAGCCATCTATGCCTATTTTGATGAGAGTTTTTATCATAAAGGTGTGTTGGACTTTGTCAGATGCTTTTCCTGCATCTATCGAAAGAATCATATGGTCTTTGTTCTTGCTTTTATTTACGTGATGAATCGCATTTATAGATTTGCATATGTTAAACCAGCCTTGCATCCCTGGAATAAAGCCCACCTGGTCATGGTGAATTATTTTTTTGGTGTGCTGCTGAATTCTATTTGCTAAAATTTTGTTGAGGATTTTTGCATCTATATTCATGAGGGATATTGGTCTGTAGTTTTCTTTTTTTGTTGCATCCTTTCCTGGCTTTGGTATCAAGGTGATATTGGCTTCGTAGAATGAGTTAGGAAGGATGCCATCTTTCTCGATATTGTGGAATAATTTCTGTAGTATAGGTGTGAATTCTTCTTTGAATGTTTGGTAAAACTCTGAAGTGTAGCCATCTGGTCCAGGACTTTTATGTTTTGGGAGGTTTCTGATTGCTGCTCCAATTTCTGAGCCTGAGATTGGTCTATTCAGAGATTCTGTTACCTCTTGAGTGAACTTAGGGAGGTTGTATGTTTCCAGGAATTTGTCCATTTCCTCCTCGTTGTATAAGGTATCGAAATGTTCAACACTTA
>CAUYSK010017286.1:0-75920 GCA_963575035.1 Avahi laniger | reverse complement strand
TTTAGTTGTCCAATTAATTTCTTTCTAATTTTAGTAGAGACAGGGTCTCGCTCTTGCTCAGGCTGGTTTCGAACTCCTGAGCTCAAACAATCCACCCGCGTTGGCCTCCCAGAGTGTTAGGATTACAGGCGTGAGCCACCGCGCCCGGCCTCTAGTTTTCATTTTTAAAGACATAAAAAGCAACTTAGAATTTGGTTTCTCTGTGTATTTTGGAAAATCAACATGGACTCTTTGAAAAGTAAAATCGTTCTGAAAATATATTGAGATAAGTCTGTTAGGTTTTGCCTAAAAGTGTCTCTAAAAGCACAACTACTGTGCTTCATTAAAACATTGAAAATTGGAACTAGAAGAGACTTTGTAAATACCTAGTATAACCATAAATCTTTGGTTTAACCTTAGGCCTTCCAGGCTAAGAGACTGACAGTCACAGGGCTACTCAGTGACAGAAAGAACTCGAGAGAGGAATTCAGCCTCCTGACTCAATCCAGTGCTCTGGCTTTTCCAAAATGGAAAAACCCTCGTCACATACTCCAATGAGCTGATTATAGTACTTCAGTTTAATGTGTAGTTTAACCACACTGTCTCCTTTTAGGCTTGGGTACAACAGGATCGATGACATATCGCATTTTATCCATGGTGTCCTGGGAATCAATCTACTCTTCAAATTGGCCTCTAGGTCTATTTAACTACCTCAGGCCCATTCTGGAAAGAACCGGGCAAAAACATAACTACCTGCAGGGCTCTCACAAGAGCTGATGGCTTCTTTCAGGAGAGCCAGGGACCCAGCTCATGGATGTCATCCTGCAAAATTGTCCTCAGCCTGTCAATGACATCATGCAAAGGAGAATATAACTCCGTATTTCCCACCAGATACCAGAAAGACAAGATCAGGTAAATGATAGAAGTTTATACATACTCACTTCTACATCAGTACTGTGGGGAATTAATATTAACACTTATTAAAATGAAATAGAGAAAAATGGGGATGGGGCCCTAAATGCTTTAAAAATAAAAACAGCTCTTATTATATGAGCTACCTAAAGTAATCCAATTTATAGACACTGAAGGTAGAATAGTAGTTTCCAGGAGCTGGGGGGAGGAGGAAATGGAATGTTTAATGAGTATAGAATTTCAGATTTTTAAGATGAAAAAATTCTAAAGATCCGTTGCCCAAAAATGTGAATATACTTAACACTGCTGAGTTGTGCACTTAAAATGGTTTAGATGGTTTTGAAAAACCACTTTTAGGACAGCTGTAGATTTCAAGGCATGAAATCTACTTGTATGGCCAAAGCTTCTTGTATGGCCCCCCAAAAAATAAAAATGACCTTTATTATAACAGAATTTTCAAACTCTTCAGAGGTTGGCTACCAAGTATTAATGAATGTATACTTTTTTTTGCTACAGATAAGATGTATACTCTTCAAACATATATACATCCATCTTAATCAAGGTAGGCTAAGTGATTATGCAATAACAAACAACGACTGAATCTTATGGCTTACATCGTAAGTTTTTTTGTTTTTTGAGACAGAGTCTGGCTCTGTTGCCCTGGCTAAAGTGCCGTGGCATCAGCATAGCTCACAGCAACCTCCAACTCCTGGGCTCAAGCGATCCTCCTGCCTCAGACTCCCGAGCAGCTGGGACTACAGGCATGCACCACCATGCCTGGCTATTTTTTCTATATATATATTTTTAGTTGTCCAGATAATTTCTTTCTATTTTTAGTAGAGACGGGGTCTCGCTCTTGCTCGGGCTGGTCTCTAACTTCTGACCTTGAGCGATCCACCCGCCTCAGCCTCCCAAAGTGCTAGGATTACAGGCGTGAGTCACCGCTCCCGGCCTCCAAGAGACATCTTTAATGCATTTTTATCTGTTCACCAGTTAAGTGTGGAGCCTCCATCATTAGAATCTATTCCTGAAAGAATAGATCCAGAGTTCTCAGGGTCTTCCGCATCACCAGTACAGCTGTGGGAATTCTTTTGGGGAAGTATCCCCAAATCTGAAGAGAAGTAAATGGACAGGATAGATTCTGATTACAAAGTGCAGCACGGGAGAATTTTGAGGAGTGATGGAAATATCTGTCTTAACTGTGGTGTTGGCTACATGATTCTATGCGTGAGCCAAAATACATACCAGAAAAGTAAATTAACTGAATATAAATTTTTAAAAATTTTAAACAGAAAAGAAAGCAAATTATATATAGGAGAGAAGAAATTTAGGCTGTATCAGACTAAAGCAGTGTTCAATGTCAACTGGACTCACACAAAGTTTTACAAGGAGCAAAGCATAACTTAGGAATATTATACCTAAGATCTTATTCAAGTATAAAGGAAACAGAAATACCTTCTCAAAAATGGAAGAACTTAGGGGATGTTCAACTATTAACCTTCTTAAAAAAAAGATGGCATAATGAAATCTAGTGATCATAGACATGAATCAAAAGAAATAATTTCGGAATGAAGAAGCCCTTTTAAAAAGACTAGTGGTAGGCAGAATCCATGTAAATGTAGAAAGAATATTAGTTTTACAGAATAGAATGTAAATATTATAAACTCCTACAACATAAAGACAAAATCATTTTGTTCTCCTAAAATAGTACATACTCATTCCAGAGGATTAAAGCAATGGAACTAAATGGCTTTTTCTTTAAAAAAGAATGTTAAGAGGCTTGCAAAATGTTGACAATATTTGAGGATGGGTAATGGTACATGGATGTTAATTTTGCATCTCTATGTTTGTGTATGTCTGAAAATTCTAGTTAAATGCTCAAAAGATGAAAGAAAGAAAAAGAATGTTAAGGCTAACAACTGGCATTGGTGGTGTCAAAGAATCCACGGTAGAAAACTAGTCCTCCAGTGTTGAATGAATGAGGATGAAGAAAAAGAACTACTGAATGCTGAAACTAGCAAATAATTTGTAAACTTCTAGAGTGGTAGAAATCCAATCCAGTTCCTTGAGGGGTGAGGAGGCACTGAAAATAGTTAGTATAGATACATACAATATTTATCCTACAGGAAGGTTTGAACTGAAGACACCCTTAGAGTTTGTCCAGCTGCGAAGACTACATTTCTGAGGATTTTGCGAGAACGAGTTAGACCCAACACTCAGTCCAACTGACTTCTGGGGTTTTTCCCATTCTATGTTGCATGCTAGTCAAGATATTCACTATAGGAGAAAGAAAAAGAAGACGGTAGAGTGAAAGGCAGTTTTATTTCAAGAATGAAAACATCCTGAATACATTTATAGGACTAAGAAAAGTTGGTGGTAAAGGAGAAGCTGAAATTGCATGAGTACGTACGTGTATACACCTAAGATATATATACCATATATCTTCAGCATTCTGAATTCACAGGAAGTCAGGACAAAGCAAGAAAATAAAGAAACCACAGCCTCAGGTGAAGTTCCCCTGGCCACAACTGCAAAACAGGCTGGCAAGAGAAAGTCCCTATTTCAATACTGGTACTCAACCTATAATCGGCTAGGTTTCTAAACTGCATTTGCATTTCAGTTGCTTGGAAATTCAAAGTATTTCATTCACACAAAAGTAAAATAGGCACTTAGTTTTCTAGACAAGCCACAAACACTGACTTAATCCACAATGTGGGTAGGCACAGGTTTAGCTAGAGTTCTGGTTTTGAGAAATGGAGAGACAATCAGCACAACAGAAAGAATGAGACCACATTTCTTAGGGCCTCAAGATAACCTTATTAGGGTGTATCTTATACCCAGGGATCTCACTCTGTCCTAAATCCACCAAGACCTTAACCTCACCAAAAATGTCCCAAGTACACAATTGCATAACTCCCTCAAACAAAAAGTCAATTTATTAAATTGCAACTCATGTTGGCTGGTTATTGGAAAGAAAATAGTTCCATCATTAATCCTGAAACTTGCATGTGCATTAGATTCTCCTGAGATATTTGTTGAAAGGTGTATTTCCAGGGCCTTCCCTTGCAGGCAGTCGCATCTAGGCGGTCCTTCAACCACATTTAGGGAAACATGGCACTATAATTTTCTGGTTTTGTTTTTTAAGACAATGTTTGTCAACACAAATAAAACTTTGAGTGTTTTAGGTACCTAAAAAAAAAATAAAATAAAGCATAGTATGAAAGAAAATATTTGGAGGCTGAAGAACTAAAGAAGGTTGGCCTAGCCTGGAGCAGTCCCCTAGGATCCTCTCCTGCTATATATTAATACTTAACACACACCTTCATTTCCCCTTCATGGGTGAGGACACCGACATTGCAATCCCCTACTGAAGGGGGAGGGAGATGGTGAGTTCATCCACTTATTAAAGGCTTTTCATATGAGTTTTTCTAAGCCCGCTGCTTACCTAAACTTCTGCTTGAAGAGTTTCTATGGAGAGTTCATGATGATAGGAACATCGTTCCATCCAAACTGATGACAGATTAGCCCGTTATCTCTATATGATTATTCAGCTAATCAATTGCTAAATTATACAACTATGCAATCCTACAGCACATTATATGTAACCAGTACTGATGCTGCACTCTTGTGCACGGGGACAGCCAGGTCAGTTTTTCAGGGCTGGCATCCTATCTATATCAGTTAGACATCCATACCACACTCATTAAATATGTTGGTTTTCACTTCTGCATGTACCTCTATATTTGGTAGTCATTATAATGCATTTCATTTGTAGACATGTCTTTCCTTACCTAAAATTCTGTAAGTTTGTGCAGGGTAGGGTGGGAAGGGTAGGAAGAGTGTCTTGAGCAAATCTCTATCTTACACAGTACTGACCCAGAGGAAATGAGTCAAGGAATAAAAATACATGGTATTAAACAATCAATCAATAAAAAATTATCATAGTTGACACTTTTATTTATTTATTTATTTTTTGCTACACTGGGTAGCAGGAAGGCCCACTTTTCTCGCTTACAAATTTAAGTTAGAAGCATAAGTAAATAAGGCATATTTATCTTAATGACAAGGTCAACTTCTCAACTTTCTGTTGTTTAATTGTATTCTATCTGTGCCCTCACCCTTTACTAAGAGGCTGCACTTGATCTTCTCAAAAGATTTTCTTTAATGAAATTTGATTCTCAAAAACTTGAGGAATGTGTTTTCATTAAGGTCAGTTGTACCGTTTTAAAAAAAAAAAAACTTTAGGAATAAGATCACTTGAATTTTATTCATTTGAATTATGATCATTTAACCAAATCCTCATACCTGGAAGGAAGACACGGTATAGTTATAGTGTGTGTGTGTGTGTGTGTGTGTGTGTATGTGTACACACACACTATATTCCATATATTAATAATATACAAGATAGTATAGTTAAATTATCATACTGGGCATTCTAAGTGTTTCTCTTTACTGGCTTCAGTGTCTTTTTAAAGTAGTTCATCTGACCTGTTTCCTGATAAGTAGCAGGACTCTTTTTCTTTCCCACATTTTCTTGGAAAGGCTAATAAATAATGACATACCAAGAATAAAGGTTATAAATTGAGAAACTAGGGTCTATATAATGCACACAAAGGCCACCAACCTTTATCTTCCTTTAGGGTTCATTTCCCAGTCTAGTTTCCTTTTTTTTGTTTGTTTTTAACAAGAGAAAATCATACAAATTTATTTAATGTAAGTTCTATGTGACATGGGAGCCTTCGTAAGGCTGTGAAGACCTCTGTGTATTTTTTAAGCCAGTTTTGATAAAGAGTGGACGGTCATGGAGACATATGATTGGAGGACAAAAGGGTATGATCTCATGGTGCTAAACTGGGGGAACTTAGCAAGGCCTGTTCAGGTCCTTCCTGGTGTCTCTGTGTCTTCAGCTTCTTTTACCTGGGTATAAGGAGGGCACCTCTCAAATGATCTTTTAACCTGCTTCAGAGAAGAAGGGCAAGGGGAAGGTGGGAGTAGCCTTCCTGCTTCTGCTGTTTTCTCAGCTGCCAAAGTGCCATATTTGGGGGTGGCGTGTACTAAACCCCTCACTGATATTATGAGAATTCATAATTCAATGTGTGTGCTTCAAACAACTGAGAAAGATTGCACAGTAAAGACCTTCGAGAAGCTATTATACAACCCGGATTTCCTACTGCCTTCTGGAGAAGAGGTTAAATTCCTCTAAACTTTGAAGAAATGACCAAAGCCTATGATAAAATAAGTCACCATTTGCCATATAATTTGCAGCCAATCCAAGACCCAATAACATAAATGACATCATTAAGAACTAATAAGAGTCATATCTAATGTAGCCCAGATCGAATACTGGCACCCTGCAGGTGGAAAAAAGCTCCCAGATATATTTCATTAGTATGGCACAACATGTAATTTCTCTTGGGAAAAAAAAAAATGGGAATTTTGCCCTAGTTTCAAGTTTAAGGTTAACTTGCTAAAATACAAAAAAATTAGGTCAAGCACAGTGGTTCACACCTGTAATCCTAGCACTCTGGGAGGCCAAGGCAGGAAGATTGCTTGAAGCCAGGAGTTCAAAACAAGCCTGAGCAAGAGCAAGACCCGGTCTCTACAAACAATAGAAAAATTAGCCAATTGTGGTGATGTGTACCTGTAGTCATAGCTACTCAGGAGGCTGAGGCAGGAGGATCACTTGAGCCCAGGAGTTTGAGGTTGCAGTGAGCTATGATGACACCACTGCACTCTATCTAGCCCTGGCAACAGAGAGGACCTGTCTCAAAAAAAAAAAAAAAAAAATTACTGAAATTCAGTATTGCTACACATGGGATTGACCAGAAATATACTTGTTATTGCTAATATAAATTCCCTAGAAATTTGCTGTGTTCTTCCTCCTGGATAGCAAATCGAAAGATACAGTATTGCAAACTCTGCTGAATTAGTCAAAGTGCACATAAAAATGTTTCTTTACCCTTTGCTTAGTGTATATTACTAATTTGATCAAATTATATATCCAACATATATCTAAAGTTTTTAAAGTGAAATATTATAAAAGCCTTGAAAAAAATTTTAGCATAAATTAGAAGCTCTCCACAGTAATTAAAGTTTAATAGTAACTTTTCATAATAGCTTACAACAGAGAGATTTATCACCTAACAAACTCCCACGTGTCTGATAACCACATAGCTAAAGATATAAGACAGAAGTGTTACTCTTTTGTCATCCGGAACTTCTTTCTGATAGAGTTTCTTATCTCAGAGAATCAACCATTGTATTAAAATGTAGCCCTACCATGAAATCACACCACTTAAACTACAAAGGATTTCACCTTTACTCTTTTTTCCCACCTAAAATAGGAGCAATATTTATTGGATTTTTTTCATCTTTCATCTGAACTATACAGTCTGTGATTCCTCTAAATAAAATGTAAGAATATAACCTTGAATCATGTTGATATTAGATGTATTGATCTTCTATCTCTACCCAAACATCATTCTCACGGTTCTTAGAAGGGTGAGCTATCTAAGGACAGTGGCAATGCAAGGATAGTAATAATATAAAATCTCTTCCCCAAATCGGCACTGTCATCCTACTTTTCCTCTTACCCTAGCTCTCCTTTATTTCCTACCGAGAATGCTTCTCTATTTACCTGGTGCTGTGGTTGAATGTGTCCTCCAAAAGTTCATGTGTTAGAAACTTGGTCCCTAATGCAGCAGTGTTGAGAGGTGGGACTTTTGGGAGGTGACTGGGTCCTGAGGGCTCTGCCCTCAAGGATGGATTAACCCATTCTTGGATGAATGGACTAAGGGGTTATCAAGGCAGCAGATTAGTTATCAAGAGAGTGGGTCTGTTATAAAAGCCAGTTTGGCCGTCTCTCATGAGCCCCTCCCCATGTGATGTCCTGCAACACCTCAGGACTCCCCTCAGGACTCTGCAGAGAGTCCCCACCAGCAAGAAGGCCCTCCCCTGATGCAGGCCCTTGATGTGGGACTTCCCAGCCTACAGAACTGTAAGAAATAAACTTCTTTTCTTATAAATTACCCAGTCTCGGGTATTCTGTTACAGCAACTGAAATCAGGCTAAGACACCTAGGCTCGATTTTAATCTAAGATAAGTCCTAAAAAAAAATGAGAACTATAAATAAAATCTTATCTTGAGGGGAAAGGAAGAAGCACAAAGCAACAAAGGGATCCTTGTTGATAAGTTTGACAACAGAGAACCAAATTTATTGTTTGGCTCATATTTTATCTTCATCAGAAAACATGTGATGGGACAGAAAAAAGTCTAACTGGTCGTGACCTGTGTTGTTAAATCAGTAACAACAATGACAACTACCAGATTTAACCAGAAAAAATAAAGAATGGGCATATGATAATGAAATAAGGGAAAGGGATTGTTCCGGAGCAGAGCTGACCTGCTATGCACCGGCAAGGTGGGGATTCTGGACCACAGCATCTCTAACGGATGCTTGATGGCAGGTGTGCCTCTCCTCTGATAACCGTCTTGCTTGGTTAAAGGTTATACACAAAGGTTAAGGACCTCCCTCTTGCTAAACCCAGAAGCTTCTCCTGAGTTCTCATCTACCCTGATTTCCCTGCAGTCCCACCTTGCTGACCTCTCCTTCCTTTCCAAAGCTGTGACCTTGGATTTCAGAACATAATACTCCTCTGACTGGCCTCAGGCCTTTCCATCATTCAGTCCTCACGGTTTTGTTTAGCTGCTTCTTTTCTTCTAATACCCCTGCATGGGAGGCTTTCTGCTCTCAATCCTTGGTACCTTCTTTCCTTTGTATCTTCTCACTCCCTAATACAATAGTAATGACTCCCAGACCTGCACTCAGAACCCCAACCTTTCACCCATGCCTGAGTCAATCACTTCCAACCACCAATAAACATCTTGGCTATTTCCCTGTCACAGGAAACCTAACTGATCCCAAAAGGAATTCATCTTGCCCAACTTCTATCTTCAGCCAATTGACTTCTTGATCCAACACCTCCACAGGTGTTAATGGCTTAACTTCTCTTTTGATCCAAAACATTGGAATCCTCTTTGACTGTGCTGTTTCACCTCCAATCTGTGAGCGGTTACAAATTCCTCTGCATGCCTCTATCTACTCTTATATCCCTTAAATCCAGGCTTAGGGTTAATCTTATTAACAGAAGAAAAAAGAAAGTCCTAAAATACCACTTTCATCACTTTCTTCCCTTCTCAATAATGTACAATGACTCCCTATTCTAAATGAAATCAAGTTCCAACTCAGCTCCATTTTCTGACTCTACTTGCCCCATACAAATTTACAGCCCACCACTCCCTACTACTCTCTGGAGTTAACATCTTTACTCCCCGCTTCACTAAGCTGTATCCTCCCTGACTCCTTCACTCCCTTCCATCCTCAAAAGCAATCAGCTGTTTGTTTTTATTTCAATCACATTTTTTCTGTTAACAGAAACGGGAAGTAGAAAGATTTCAGAGGGTACTTGTTAAAAGACCGCTAGTCTGGTTGTGGCACATAAGGATTTGCAAAGAGGAGAAGCAACAGCTAAAACTGGACAGGTAGATTGGGCTGGATAATGAAGGTCCCTAAGGGCAAGAATGTCACAGTCTTTTCTCTTAGACACTTAGCTCTCAGGTAAAATCACTGACACAATCCTTAAATTATGATAAAGCCCAAAACAAGTAAAACGAAATACTAAGGTCTCCCTTGTGACCACTATGTATGATGTTCATAAGAACAAACACTTCCTGCCAGGGGAACTTTGTCACTGTGTGCCCCAGATGAAAGCAGTTCCTCTGTTTTCATAAATTAATCAAGAGGTTCAAAAGCAAGGCAGCAACAAGGACAAGCTCAGTAAACTGCTCTGACAAAGGTCGGAAAGACTTTTCTCAGTAGCCCAAATCAACATGTGCCAACCTGGAATCTTCATTATTGGGGATTTTGCCATTAAAAAGCTATCTTGATCAAGTTTTAAAAACTGGTGGTTCTGAAAAGAATATCATTTCCATAATGAGTTACTAGAAGCAACCAAATCTATGAAATGGGTCAGTTAAAGCTTAAGCAGAAACTCATAAGGAAGCAGCACAACCACAAATGCCAATCAGCTTTATTATCCGGCCTCAGTAGTCATCTTGGAGTATTGCTCAAAAATTGAAGAGGTGTTAACAGATCCTGCGAGGAGATTTGCAGGGAGTTTTCTTAAAGAAATAAAAGGAGCTGACCCAGCATACCACAGGCAGTGCGACTAGGCACATCTCCTGAAATCAACTGTTGCTTCTACTTCCTGAAGCAAGGGAGTAGAGAGAGTGCTACCCAAGTCATCCAAGAGAAAAACAATGGTGCCCACTTATTGAAGGCTCTGGGTCAGATATTGTGCTGGTGTTCCATACACATTAGCACATGCAATACTCGCTGCAACCCTATGAAAGAAGTATCATTTTTGTTATATTACAGATAAGGAAACTAAAGTTCAGAGAAGTTAAGAAACTTGTTCCAGATCACACAGTTATTTTATTTTTTTAAGAGATGGGGTCTCATTCTGCCACCTGGGCTGGAGTATTGCAATCATAGTTCACTACAGCCTTGAACTTCTGGGGTCAAGCAATCCTTCTACCTCAGCCTCCTGTGTAGCTAGGACTATAGGTGCATTCCACTACGCCTGGCTAATTTTTTATTTTATTTTTTTAGAGATGGGGTCTCGCTATGTTGCTCAGGTTGGTTTTGAATTCTTGGCCTCAAGTGATCTTCCCACCTCAGCCTTCCAAAATGCTGGGATTACAGGAGTGAGCCAGTTATTAAGCTGTGCAGGAGGTGTTCAAAGTTCAATAGGACTCCAGTCTATGCTCATCCACTATAGCATACAGCTTCTCAGTGTGGAAGGTGGTAAGAATAAGACAGTGAAGCAGATTTGGTCAATCAACCAACATTTATTAACACCATGGTAAGCCAGCCCTCTGCTAGGAATTCAAAAGTGAACAACAACTTCACACACACTAGGATGACTATAATTAAAAAGACAAAGAATAATAAGTGTTGGTGAGGATGTGGAGAAACTAGAAAATGCAATCGTTGCTGATGAGATTCTAAAATGGTACAGCCACTATGAAAAACAGTTTGGAAGTTCCTCAAAAAGTTGAACATAGAGTTATTGTGTGACCCAGAAATTTGACTCCTAGGTATATACCCAAGAGGACTGAAAACACATGCCCACACAAAAACTTACACATGAGTGTTCATAGCAGCATTATTCATTAACAAAAAGTGAAAACAACCCAAATGTCCATTAACAAATAAGCCAATAAATACAACGAGGTATTTCTAAACAATGAAATATTATCCAACAATAAAAAGGAATAACATACTGATTCACACTACAACATGGATCAACCTTGGAAACACTATGCTAAGTAAAAGAAGTGAATCACAAAAGATTGTATATGCTCTTATTTATATGCAATGTCCAGAACAGGCAAACCCACAGCGACAGAAAGTAGACTGGTGGTTGTCTAGGCCTGGGGGATGGCCGAGGGGGGCAGGGAGTGCTAATGAGTACTGGGTTTCTTGTGGGGGTGATAAAAATGTTCTAAAGTTAATTGCAGTTATAGCTGTATAATTCTGTGAGCATACTAAAACTCACTGAATTGTACACTTTAAATGGCTGAACTGTGTGGTATGTGAGTCATATCCCAATAAAGCTGTTTTTAAAAAGTAGACTAGATAGAGCATTTACCTTCTTGGAGTTCATGAACAGTTATTCTATATAATATATGCTCTACAATAGCAATAAGCCTAAGATGCTTTAGCAGCAAAGTTGGGGCGGTGGGCCAAAGTCAAGAAAGTCTTCCTGGAGAAAGTTACATCTGAGCAGACCATTCAAAAGATAAGCAGGAACTAAGCTAGTGAAAAAAATATATTATCCTGCCACACCCCAAAGGTAACCTGGGACTATCTAATAAGAAAAAGCTAATACAATCTATACCAGCAGTCTTCGATTATTTAACAATAATCAGATTGACCTTTAAAACTGAGATGGTTGTCGTTCGCACTGCTAATCTCGCTGGTCCACCATGTAGAAAAGTCTCAGAAAAGAATAAAGGTAGATTCAGGAATAGAAAGTTCAGGCCCCCAGGTGGGATGAATCTCCTAATTCTGGGACGAAATCTGGAAGTGTCAATCATCTACCTTCTGAAAGTTAATAAGAGTCAAAAGTCTCTGCATGAAAAAGTCTTTCCATCCTGAGGCCTGGGAATGAACGAGAGCCAGCCTCCTGATAAGGATTAAGTGTCACCCATCATAGAAACAAGAAATAACTGAAAATGTATGTGTTAAATACACTTTCATAGGTTGTGACAGTTCTGTTGAAATTAAGGTAAGTGACATAAAACTGATATAAAACTGTAAGGCAGAGGTTCCCTCAAAGTCTCCAAAACACAGTTGGTAAAGTATTCACCAGGATTTTCTAGCACTGCCCAGAAGGGTGCTGTGAATGAAGGTTTTAGAACACAGAACCATCTCTAGAGAGGAGAACAGGATTAGTCGAGCTCTTTTTGCTTTAATTTTACCAAACAACCTTCTCAGCTGGACCTGAATCTCCTCAGCAGAAGTACCCACATACACTTTTGCTCACTCTTGGCTTTACCTATGTATGACCAGTTTTACATGTATGACTTCTGGAATTCTAGTTTATGAACTAGTTTCTTGGGTGTGGCTGGCCTTGCATTAACTTACTGGACCTTAAGAACATACTCCTCCCCACCAAACACACTGAATGGCTTATGTCCATAAGTACCCAATTGGCCAGTGTGAGGGCTGTGCCCTGGGACTCCACACAGACACAGCTTCCCAGAGATGTGGGCAAAGTCCTCTGGAAGACCTTACCTTGCTACAGTGATCATTCTGACCAGTAAGCAGAAAACTCAGGGCTGGAGACTCCCTCTCATTGCCTCAGCCCTATTTACTTCTCCCAAATCCCCATCCCACAAAAGACATCACATACGCTACTCTGCGGCTAACAGGAAACTGTAAGAGGATCCTACAGGGTATGTGAACTGATCGACTTAAATTCAAAGCACTCACAGAATTTTACGTGGTGGCCTTTAAACATACGCTAGCAAACTAATGTAATGAACTGAAGTCAAAACTACCATTATACAATAATCAGCCTACATGATTTCCCCTAACAAATGTGATTTTTAATTGGATTAAGAAATTTCTAGCATGTTTTCTCTCTAAATAACCCACATGAAAATACTTGTCATTCTTTAAATGCTTTTGTTCACTCTCTCCTATATGGGAACATAAAGTGATGGAAAATACTAGCAAGATAAAAAAACATATATCTAGAATCATACAGCTGGGAAAGAATATAAGATTACCTAAATCTGCCCCCTAAATTCAGATAACTAAATAAGCAGATGAGTATTTTATTTTATTTTTTTAGCATTACTCAGAGTGAAGTCAGAAAAACCTTGGAGAAGTCATCTATCTTTGCTTAGTCTTTCATTGAAAAGTAGGAACTAAAAACAGACATCATGTTGTAAACCTCGAATATACATTTGAGGTTTATATATAATTTATTTTATTTTTAAAAACAAAATAAAGTTAAAATGGTGAAGGCCTTTAGGTTTCGAAAGCAGAGATGGAACAGTGGAGTTGTGCTGGAGTGCACACATCATGGCAGTTTTTATGTCAGGTCAATGGAGTGAAAGACATTTTAGGCAGACGTGAGGCACGTCCTGGAAGGTGTGGGATAATACCAATAGCAGGACCAGAACCTGAGTCTGAGCTCTGTGAACCTGCGCTGTGACCTGAGAGTGGAACAGCTTTAATCTCTGAGTCTCTATTGATTACCTACAAAATCGGTATAATATATGCCCCTTTGAAGAGTTTTATGAAGATTAATTATACGGTTAACCTTAAGCACTACATAGTCTGAAAAAGGATTTATCTTAATAGATTGGGATCAATAAGATAAGGTGAACTTCTGGAGGGCAGAGAATAGATGTCATTCACCTATACCCCAGCACAACCCACAACATCTGCAAAGTCAATTCTAGACAAACAGGCCAAATTACACTATAACAGAATTTTGAAACAAGGTCAGCACCCGTTATCTCAATTTGTGGCTCTTTGGAAATTATATACTGCCAACACCATGGCAGCTTCTCTTCCAGTTGACATTTTAAATATTTCAGAAATTAACCAGTATATATAGGAATTTAGCACATCATAGATATACATGCATTTTAAATTACTGGGGAAAATATAGATTATTTATTAAATGATGTTAGGATCAATGGGTACTAATTGGAAAAAAATAAGATTGGAGTCTCATACTAACACAAATTTCAAATGGATCAAAAATTTAAACATAAAAAATGAAATTATAAAAATATCTGGTGGTTGGGGAAAACTGAGTGAAAGGTACACAGAATCTCTCTGTACTAATATTGCAATATCCTGTGAATCTATAATTATTTCACGATAAAAAGTTTTTAAAAATTTGGTGAAACTTGAGATAATTATTTTATAATACCGGGATGATGAAGGCTTTTCCAATCATTACACAAAACATAGAAGTCACAGATGTAAAGATTAATTAAATATGACCACTAAATTAAACATGTGGGCAGTCAAAAGCCTAAGCATACAAAGTCAAAAGATGATTCAAACTGACAGAATAATATATGTAGTTCATAACCCAAAAGGCTAGTTTCTCTAACATATATAAAGACTTTCAACAAATTAAAATGAAGAAAACCAACATTTCTCACCAGAGAAATGGACAGAGGAGTTTATAGAAAAGGAAATACAAATAGCTCTAAAGTATATACAAAAAGATACCCAGTGTTACTCAACAGTGTGTCAAATGCAAATTTAAATTAGAGTGAAATACCATTTTTACTTATCAGATTGGCAGGGTCATAAAGTCTAGAAACACACTTTGTTGGCCAAGGTATGGAGAAACAGGCACTCTCATACATTGCTGGTGGGAATGTGAATTGGTACAACATCTCGGGGAGTGACCTGGCAATATCTACTATAATGTAAATATTTTAGGTGTATACTTAACACTTGTGTAAAAGGTGCACATGTGAGATTTTTTATTACAACAATCATTTAATAGCAAAAAAAAAAGTGGAAACAATCCAAATTTCCACCAATATGAGGCTTGTTAATAAACTGGCATATTTGTATCATAGAATACTGTGCCATAAAAAGAAATGAAGTTATAAAAAAGAATGAAAGAATAAAGTAGCTTTAGCTATGCTGCCATGGACTAATTGCTAAAATACATAATTAGCACCAGGTACAAGAAAAATAATTCCTTATATGTGCACAGAATATCTCTGGAAAGAGTAATAAGCAACTGATAACACTGGTCACCTGAATAAAGTTAAAAATTGAAACAATAAGATACATGTATTAATGGTTCCTAAATTTTATGGCCACACATAGAAGGGAGTAAACTAAGTGGTAATTATCAACTATACACATTTACTGAGCACTTGGTGCAGGGCCTGAAGTTACAACATACTAAAAACAGATTATTCACTAAGCAGAGAAGAAAACAACATCGACACAAGCCAAATATGTAGATAGCACAGATTGAAGAAAATCTTACGTAGACCTCACTCAATACACTGAAAATGAGCTGACAGAAATTAGATGTCATTTATCTTTGTAGCTCACTCTCTTCCTCATTTCCCAACCTAGCACAGACTTAAGAAGAAGCAGGTACTCAAAGGTTGATGATTGAATGAATGACTAGTTGAATGGGTAGAATCGATGGGATAAAGGAATAGACAGATGGATGATGGATAAATAGACTGATGACTAGAAGAAAGAGTGGAAGTTGAAGGGCTGTGATCTACCTCTGCTCTTCCCATTTCCTTCTGACGCTGGGCAAGTCTAATCTCCTTGTGCTCCCCTGTACAAACGAGAGGTGCTAGGATATATAAGTGTTTAAGAACCATGATCATAATGCCTACATGGCTTGGTGGATAATTATTAATACAATTATGGTACACAAAATGATTCTTTGCCCCTAACCCTCAAATATACCCATGACCTCATCTGCAGAATCTGTGACTATGTTACATGACTAAAGAGATTCTACAGATGTAATTAAGATTACAGACCTTAAAATAGAGAGATTATCCTGGATTATCGAGGTGGGCCCAATGTAATCACATGAACCCTTAAAAGCAGAGAACTGTCTCTGGCTGGAAGAAGGAAGAGGCAGAGATATTTGAAGCATGACAGTTCAGTGCAGTGTCGTGGCTCTGGGATGGAGGGGCCCCCATTCAAAGACTAGACAGGGGCCCCAGGACCTAAGGGTGGCCTCTACTTGACAGCCAGTGAGGAAACAGAGACCTCAGTCCTACAACCACAAGGAACTGAATTCTGCCAACCACCTGAATGGGCTTGGAAACATGTTCCCCCCCAACTCTCCCAATAAGAGCCCAATTGGCCAACACCTTGATTTGGGCCTTTTGAAATACAGAGCAGAGAAACTAGCTGTGCCAACCTGGTCTTTCGACCTATAGAAGTATGAGATAATAAATTTGTGTTGTTTTAATTCACTAAAACAGTTTGTGGTGCTTTGTTACAGCAGTAATAGAAAACGAACACACTATCTTCCTGTTGAGATTAAGAACCATTTGTTGAGCCCGTTCTACATATTAGGCCCTGTGTTCAGTGTTTGGGATGGAAAAACGGGTTCATATTCTCAAGGAACTCATAAGCACATAAACCCATTGAACAACTCTGTGCTAGAGGTCAGCATAAAGCACTACAGGAGCACAGAGGAGGTGCCTAACTGGCATGACATCCTCAGATTCTTGACTTCTCACCTCTCTAATCACTTCCCTTTCTATTATGCACCCCCCCAATGAATTGGACCATTAACCTTATCACAAGTCAGAAATCACAAGCCATCCTTAAACTGATCCCTCAAGACCTGTGGTTTATATCACCTTAATGACAGATATTTCTCCTGAAAGTCCCTTTCTTCTTCCCTTACCCACACTTTCTCCCCACAACCCTGACAGCTACCTTCCTGAAACTTTTATCCTTTCTCACCTGGATTACCACAAGCACCTCTCAACTAACTTTCCTGTCTCAACAGCCATCCATTGTCCCTAATGCCAGAGTCATCTTCCTAAGAATTAAATCAATCATGCCGTGTTCCACCTCAAAATCTTTCAAAGACTTTCTACAGTTACTATAAAGTCTCACTCTTTGGTTACCCTTAGCACCCTTGTAAGCTCTATTAGGGCAAAAATTGTCTCTGCTTGGCTTTTAATCCCAGCGCCTAGACCAGTTCTGACACATGGTTGATTCCCCAAAAAACTTTGCTGAATGAATGACCTCAGCCACATCTGACTTTCCAGCTTCGTCCCTGCTTTACGGCAATCCCCTTCCACTGTGTCCCTGCTGTCCAAACTGATCCGCCTTCCCTTTCCACCTATGCTCCAGCTTTTCCTCAGGATTAAAAAGCCTTGTCTACCAGCCTGGTAAGCACGGCTCACTTTTTAAGATTCTGCCTTCCTCTAACAGACTTTCTGTTCCCCTTACAGCTTAATCATCCAGGCAACATGTTCGGTGTCCTCTGAGCCCCTGATGTAAACTGTCTCCTCTTCTATGACAGCACCCTCTAGTGCAGTGCTATTCAAAGGTGGCCTCTGACTGGTGCTGATGGTTTATTATTAGTTTGGTACAAGCTAAGTCCAGAAATCAAGTATAAGCATTTAGAAATGTTTATAGCAGGCCGGGTGCAGTGACTCACGCCTGCAATCTTAGCACTCTGGTAGACCAAGGCGGGAGAATCGCTTGAGTTCCAGCGTGGAGTTTGAGATCAGCCTAAGAAAGAGCAAGATGCCATTACTACTAAAAATAGAAAGATTATCCGGTGTGGAAGCACGCGCCTATAGTCCCAGCTACTCAGGAGGCTGAGGCAGGAGGACTACCTGAGCCCAGGAGTTTGAGATTGTAGTGAGCTATGATGATGCCACTGCACTCTACCCAAGCAACAGAGCAAGACTGTCTCAAAAAAAAAAAAAAAAAATGTTCATAGCAACTTGACAGTGCTGTGACATTCATTTGAATATGCGATACTTGTTGAAAAAGGTATAAACCAGTTCAGGTGTTGCTGAATTTGCGTGGCAAGTCACAGGTGGTGCAACCTGCATATTCATTATGTGCAATAGGACCATTTATTGATCCACGATAGAGCCAAAGCAAACAAATAAAAAACCCAGTTGGCCCATCCCCACAGACAGTTTGAGAAGCACTTCTTTAACGCCCTCAGGTATGTTCCTATCTTCTCCCTTTCAGGAATGCTGTTTCCTTCCTGGGATGACGCAGATGTCCCATAAATATCAGTGAAGAAATAAAGATATGAGTGACAAGAAGGCTTTGTGGAAGATAGGAGATTGCACTATTTCCTAGAGAATGGTAGGAATTGGGCACTTTGGAGTAAGAGTATGGGCAAATGCACTGAGGAAGGAGTACAAATGAGGAACAGTGTAAAAAGATGCCATACAGGCAACAGTAAGCTTTCAAGGGTGAAACATTATGCAGAAGGTCACCAGAGTCCTATTACACTGACAACACCAAGCCTACCCAAGAAGAAGCCCCTCAGTTCAAATTCTGCAAGTCTTAGCTATAGGCAAGTGAGCTACATGAAGGATGAATGTGAGGGGGAGAGTCTACAGGCAGGAAGACCAACTAGGATTTAATTTCAGTCACCCTAATGAGAAGTGATTAAAGGCCTGAACAATGGCAGAGATTGGTGATGTCTAGCAGCGGTAGACACAAAGTCAAGAGATATTTATGAGGCAATACAGGGAGGGCTTGGTGATTTGTTAGATAGGATAAAGGGACAGGGTAGCATAACTAAAGTTTCTGGTTTGCTTTGGGTGGCTATGTGCAAGGTAAGATAAGGAATACAGGAAGAGGAACAGGTTTAAGAGACAGGGAATTAGTAAATCCCAGTGTGACAAGCCTATGGGACATTTAGGTGGAGATGTTCAGTGAGCACTTGGGGAAAAAGTCAAGGCTGAAGATAGAGCTTTTGGAAGCTTTCACATCTAGATGCTGATTAAAACCACAGGATGCATTAGAAAAATAGTGGTCTAAGGACAAACCCTTGGAGAATTCCATCATTTAAGGCTACGGTCCTTGACCTCCGGGCCTCGGACCTGTATTGGTTTGTGGCTTATTAGGAATCAGGCCGCACAGCCGGAGGTAAGTGGCAGGTCAAGCGAGTGAAGCTTCATCTGTATTTACAGCTGCTCCCCATCGCTTACATCACCACATAAGCTCCACCTCCTCTCAGATCTGCAGCAGTATCACATTCTCATAGGAGTGCAAACCCTACTGTAAACTGCACATGCAAGTGATCTAGGTTGCACATTCCTTATGAGAATCTGATGCCTGATGATCTGAGGCACAGCTGAGGCAGTGATGCCAGTGCTGGGGGTTGCAAAAACAGATTATCATGAGAGGTTTGACTGCACAATAAATGTAATGTGCTTGAATCATCCCAAAACCATCCCCCCATCCACTGTCCATGGAAAAACTGTGTTCCATGAAACCAGTGCCAAAAAGGTTGGGGACCGCTGATTTAAGGGAGGGAATCTCACAAAGAGATTCTTCTTTTGCCACAAAGAAGGCAGAAAAGAAAGACAAAAAAAAAAAAAACCCACCAGAACTAAATACGTGTAGAATCACAAAAACAAAAGTGGGAAAAATTCTGAAGGAGACAGCAAGGAACAGCATCAAATGCACCAGAAAGGCCCAGTGTCATAGAGCTGAATGATCTCCAGCGAACTGAGCCAACCTGGAAGCCCCTGTGACTGAGGGGGAAATTAAGCAGTGATGAGGCAGAAGCCAAAATGCAAAGGCAGGTAGGTGAGTAACAGAAGGCATCAAACAGGCCTCCGTCAAGAGGAAGGAGATGCAAAAATCAAGCTTTATTCTTCTTTTTTTTTTTTTTGAAGACAGTCTTACTTTGTTGTGCCCGGCTAGAGGGCCGTGGCGTCAACCTAGCCTCACAGCAACCTCAAACTCCTGGGCTCAAGCGATACTTCTGCCTCAGCCTCCTGAATAGCTGGGACTACAGGCATGCGCCACCATGCCCGGCTAATTTTTTCTATATATTTTTAGTTGTCCAGATAATTTCTTTCTATTTTTTTTTAGTAGAGACGGGGTCTTGCTCTTGCTCAGGCTGGTTTCAAACTCCTGAGCTCAAACAATCCACCCGCCTCAGCCTCCCAGGGTGCTAGGATTACAGACGTGAGCCACTGCACCCCACCAAGCTTTATTACTCTTACAGAGGTAACATCTTGAGTATTTTTATAGTGAGGAAAAGAAACAATAGAAAAAAGAAGGAATAGAAGGTCTGCAGGAGAAAACGAGAGGGGACAGAAGGAGCCTTGAAAGATGGTGCTTTCGCTCCACTGAGGCAGGGTGACAGCTCCTCCTCCTCCTCAAAGGGAAAAGGGAAAGGGAATAAATAGGTGAGTTAGTACCCAGGACAAAAGCCTTCCCTGGGGCCCCAATCTGGAATAGGGCCCTTCTGATGTGCTACAGCACTTACCATGTCCGTAATTGCCTAAGAGATGTGCCTGTATGCAGTGATAGACTGCAGGCACCCGGAAGGCATAAACTACGCAGTCCTGTTCACCACTCTATGCCCAATGCCGAGCACATTGCCTGGCACAACTGAGGCCCTAATTAAGTGTATAGTTGACTAAATGGGGGCAAAAATTAAAGGGATCCACCAACAAAAGCTTCAATTTTTGTAGTAAAGTAGGCGAGGTCAGTTGCTGAGGGTTTAGAAAATGGAGTCAGGTGGGGGATTTTTAGAAAGCAGTGAAAGAACAGGATAGCCTTTCAGGGAAATGAAAAATGGAAATCGTTCAATGGCAAGTTTAAAGCGATGGCTCTCAATCTTGGATGCACATTGGAATTACTTGCAGAACAGGAAGAAATACTGATGCGTGGGTCCTACCCCAAAATTTCAGATTTAATTGGCTTGGGCAGCCTGGGCATGGAGATTTTTTTAAGTTCCTAGATGATTCTATTATGTAGCCAAGGTTGAGAGTCTCTTAGTGAAAAGATTAAGTCATATTGGTCAGGATTTAACTCAGACTGGAAACTATGAGTTAATCAATTCACTGTTCTACAATACTGCTAAATACTGCAGTGTTTTCCACAATACTGCTCAGTTGCCTGGGTATCCACGCAGAGCACGACTGTAGGATGAATTTGGAGTGAGGGCTTTGCCAGATAAAGACGGAAGTGAGACAAGTAACAAGAGACTGGGGGAAAAACTACGGTCTCTGTGAGAGTGAAGAGAGGGAAGTGTAGGAGAGCCGAACAGCCAGAGGCTGTGGCTTGAAGATGGGATAGAGGAGCTAATTGTATCTCCTGACACATTTCCAGGTGATAAGGCCCAGAGAGGTGCTGTTGAGTTTATTACAGTGGAGGCAGACAAGGCCGTTTAAGGTGCTCACAAGATGGCATCTGAAAGGACTTTAAAGTCTCCCAGGGCGATTGTAGAGATAGGTCAAAGTCCACAATGCACAGGGACGGAGGTGGAGAACCACTGACAAAGAGGACTAAGGAAGGCAGAGTGAGCCCAAGAGTGATAAGTTCAAAAAAGGAGATTTTTGTTTCATTTGCCCACACAAGTGAAAAAGTAACAAATTGATTCGAAGTGGCAAGGACAGATGGGGGCATTCTGGTCAGTCCACCCAGACATGTAGCACCTTTGAACACGGGAGAGAGCCTCCATTTCTCTCACCCCTGTATCAGATCCGTCAACAAATCCTGACAACTCTGTCTTCTAAACAGATTCCAGAATCCGGCCATTTTCACTATACTGGAGGCCCAAGCCACTGTCCTCTTCTATCTGGATTATTGCAATAGCCTCTTAGCTGGTCTTCCTGACTTCACCCTTGTCCCTCTTCAGTCTGTTCTTCACATTAAAAAATAAAACAAAAACAAGTCATATCACTTCTCTGCTTAAAACATGCCAGTATTTTCCCACCTCACTCACAGTAAAAGTCAAGTAGTAGGTTACGTGGCCTTACACGATCTGGGCCCTGACAACTTCTCTGATCTTTCCTTCTTTCTCACTTCTTGATTTAACTTTAGTCACACTGATCCCCTTGTCCTTCTTAGAACAAACCAAGAATGCTCCTGCCTCAAGGCATTTGAAACCACTGTCCCCCCAACCTGGAATTCTCTTCCTCCAGACACCTGCCACGGCTCACTCCTTTAATTCCTCAGATCTCTGCTAAAAGGCCACCCTCACCACCCCACCCTCAGCACCCCACTTCCCTATTCTCCTTACGTTGCATTATTTTTCTCCATAGTACTTTCGCCATTGTATTTTTACATGTCTATATTTCCCAGTATTCTATGTTTGTTTATTGTCTGGCCCTTCCCCTCAATAACGCTCTAGAATGTAAGCTCCTCAGGGTCAAGGATCTTCTGTTTTGCACACTGCTGCCTCTCTGGCACTGGAGACAGTGCCTGGCATGTGTCAGACACTCGAGTATTTATTGAGCGAATGAATGCATGAACCTTCCTCATAAGCAGTATGTGGGCATGAGGTCAGGGGCAAGGGCCATGACTCAGTTAAGTGTGGAAAGCGACGGGACTGAGGATATAAGGGAGCTGGAAAACAACCGGACGTGAGTTTTTAAGAATTAAGGACAGAGCTGAAAGTATAGTTAATAGTAAGGGAGTCAACAGAAAGGCTATAATACCCAGTAAGGGATTTCTCTTTTAGGCAGTAACCAAGAATTACAACAATGAGAGGAAGGGTGGGAATCGACTGGCGTTAAATACCTTGCCTTCGAGATAAACAAGAATTGGCAGTTACGGGTTCAGTCCAGGAGGGAACAGGACTAGGACATGGCACTCCATCAGGGGAGGGGGTGGTGCCCAGCAGTGGATGGGCAGGTATGTGGATCGATAAAACCTGCAGAGAACAAAAATCGTAATGGTCTTTCCCATTACAAATGTGAACATAGGGAAAGTGTTAAAGTACACACACACAGAATAGTACATATCCACAAAATATACAGGTAAGCCCATAAAGGGAAGAAAAATAAATAGCCCTCAAAGAGAAGGGTGGACAAGAAAAGTAACAATGGTAAGATTAAACTAACTCATCCTGCTTTCTATTTATGGGTGCAATTCATTGATTCAGCCTCATCTAGAAATGCAGTGTTCTATCCAAGTATTTCAGATAACTGAAATGCTTATCTGTAGGTGTAAGCACAGACTTACTTGTATCAATGATTCTGATAAAAAATGTAAAACATTTTTTGAAAGATTTCAATCATCTTATTCCTGAACTTTTCTGGATGATTCAGGGATACTATGAAGAACAACAGTATCACAGCAATGTCCTCTGGGACTCCCCAGGTATATGGCTGTGGACCTTTGCCCTACAATAACAAGTTTCACATGGCCAGGTGTTTTGGAATACTTGAGTTTGCTTTTTAATAGAGTTCCTGTCTCCTCCCTACCAGTTTATTAGCCATTGCACTTTCTGCTGTTTGTTACTAATGTTCCTGATTCTACAAAATCTCACTCATTCTAATTTGCTGTCCCTAACTTGCCATGGGATGAGAAATGAGGAAACTGATGATGTTGGAATGTTTGAAATAGTGCTAAGTGGACTGCAATTAAAAACCAGAGGGTCTCTCTCTGCGTGGAATAAAGATTTATTCAAAGGACTTTGGGACAATGTTTCTCTGCTCGGGGATTTTTGCTCTGCTCTCTTACTCATTTTCAGCAGCAGTATGGGTACTGAAACTTCATGATCAATGACCTCTGGGTTAGCAGACTGTTCTTGTATCCATAACACTTTCTTCAGTTCTGTTCTACTAAAATGATTGTTATTAAGGTATCTCAATCCTCTTTAACAAATTAAAAAAGGAACACATATTTGCACACAAGATTTGCACTTATCCCATGTCTGCAAAAGACAACTCTAAATGAGAACAAAATTTATAATTTACAATTTGGTTATTATAACTGAAAAAAACATTTTCCCAGGGAAAGTATAGTTATGCTCCTAAACTGGTAGACAAACTGATTTGCTGCATATTTGTAAATATATCTGCAATATAGTATTGCTAAAAATATCATTACTGAATTTTTAAGCTAAATAATTTTGATATGAAGGAAAAGATACCAGAAAAAATTTAGAAAGATTAATATTTCCCTCCATTATTTATCTGGATGAGAATATTTAGTTTAGTTCAATATTACCCACTCTAGCCTGGACAACAGAGGGAGATGCTGTCTCCAAAAAATATATATATATAACCTCAGTGTGTGGCCCTTTCAAACAAAAGCTCAACATCAAAAGACAGAAAGTGCAGATAATGCAAGATTAAAACAATGACTGCCCTATAAAAGTGATCTTGGGAACTATCTTTCTAGGTAAACACAGAAAGACATTTTCATTCTAGATAATTGTGCACAAAATATTCAAATACCATGGATTTTCTTCCTGGTTAGTTGTGGGTGGGGGAGAAATTCTAGTTTTCTGGCTGGTTTTATCCACCATTATGAGTTTTAGTGCATCTGATATTTGAAATATCTCAACAATTTCTAAACCTTCAAATGCCCCATCATAAAGGAATTGTCCAGAAGAGGCCACCTTGGTTAAAAGTTTCAAATTCTATAAATGAGCATTTAATGTGTTTACTTAACCTGCAGTGATTAACAAGGAACAGAAATAAAGGCATTTCCATAATCTCAACCAAAACATCCCCCGATCCAGTTTCCCCATGATCGATTTTGGCACCGCAATCTACCCATGTAACAGGCTCCAAGCCTTGGCCTCCTATCCATCCTGCACACCCAGACTCTTCACCTTTCTTTCACTTTCTCTGCCCTTCTCACTCCTTTCCATCCATACAGGCACACCCTATCTAGGCTCTGTGCTGGACCAAGGGGTCAACTTTCCCTGTTTTCACCCCTAGTTCCCTCTCCACTAGCAGTGTGACAAGCCAGCTCAAAGCACTCTGACCAGGTCCTTTCTCTTTTCAGAGTCCTCTAGCCATTTGTTCTGAAGCCCTGATCCTGGGCTTCATTAACTGGACTTCTTTTACCCCTTACCCTCACCTCTCACTCTGACGCCTGATAATCTAGTCTTTCGGTCAAGTAAACTTTCTTGCTGTTCCCTGCGTTCTCTGCTACACCTTTATATACTTTAAAATTGTAATAGGAATAAATTATTCAGAAACTTTGAGGATTCAGCATTTTTTCTTTAAAAGTTAACATATATCTTTAAGAAGATAAAAATTATTTCTACTACTGAAAATTTAAGAATAAATGGATTTGCTCTGCTTTATTAATTTAGCACAGCATATACCTAATCTCTCATTCTTATTCTACTTCAGATAAGGTATTTATAGCTTTAGAAAAATGTATTAAATGTATCACAGTATGGGATCGTATGGAAACATGCCAAACTGTTGAGTTTTATATCCTCAGTTCATACTTTTTCCCTGTACAATCCCAAACAATGAATAAAAGATTTTTTTAAAACTCATGAGGTATAGGTAAACACTGCATTTTAAATATTGAGAATAAAGAAATACCAAAGTTATTAAAATGCAAACTGATTGCTTAATAATATATTTATGAGATAAGAGCAGTTAAATTTCTTTTTTAATTTTTTCTTGTGATCATTTATATAATTAATTAGACTGCATATCATCCTGTTAGCCAAGAGTCTCATTATTGCCCTTTTAATCATAACCAGATTGGTGGGGTTTTTTTATTTTTCAGGTTGATTAGATATTTGATGACATTAAGAAATTATTTTTAACTTCTTAGGTGAGATAATAATATTGTAATTTTTTAAGTCTTTATCTTTCAGAGATATACTGAAATATTTACAGACGAAATAAGATTGGCCATGAGGCTGAGTGATGGGTACATCAGTTCATTACATCATTCTACTTTTATAAATGTTTGGAAATTTCCATAATAAGAGTTTTTTTTAAAAGAAGAAATAAAATTTCCATTTTGAAATGCTTGTTATAAAGGTTTTTTTTAAAAGCATATTAGAAGATGGTTCTTGCTCTTCATATAAATATTCCCCAATTTTTTCCTCAAGAAATACTTCAACAGCCTTTTAAAAAATGCCTACAAGGGGCGATAAAGCAATTTATCAAAATGTTAGCAACTATTATTTCTGGTTGGTAGGATTATAGGTGATATCTTCCTACAAGATTTGGGTTTTTTTTAATTTATTTTTTGTTATAGGTTTTCTGTATTTCTAAAATCAGCACATATTATTATAGTCAAAAAATAATGTTTTCTGTGATTATATGGAAGTATGATTTTTCCACATCAAGCACAGAAAATCTGTTTGTACCATAAATCTCTGTATCTTCTTCTATGTTTACCATGAAAAATATTAATGAAAACATGAGCACAAGAGCATAGCTGTCCACAAAACTACCTACCTTATAACAGCAGCATAGAAAGAGTGAGTTTTGACTGTCATTGGGGAAAGATGTACTAGAGAAGATAATTCTGGAATGATGGGAAGGCTGGTAAGATTTTGGTCTCATTTTGGCAAGGCAGACTTATTGACTCACACAACTGAGTGCTCATAATGGACTCTCTAAGAGCAGATAGTCCAGAGGAGTCAGGCGTTTCTGGGAATGTGATATACGATATTCTACACTATTTTCATTTTAAGTTTTGCTTGGGCAAAGTTCATGTTCGGCTACTGATATATAGCTATATTTCTGTTTTCTCCTGTTTTTCTTTTAGATGATTAGGGAGACAGAAGAGAGGAAAAATTTCTCTCCATCCTTGAATAAGAGGAAACAGTTGATGCATTTTTGACTCTTTGCTGCCAACATCATTCTCTCCTCCTTCTCCTCCACATCATTTTATTTTGTGCAGAATTAGTTGCCCATTCTCTATGTGAGCCCTAGCAGAGAGGCTCTTGAGCTCCTTGTTCACAAGCATCAGGGCTCCCAAGACTTAGTATTAGAAACTGTAAAGTCCTCGGGGAAGGCACCACATCTATTCATTAATTCAACAAATATTTGGTACCTACTCTGTGCCAAGCACCCTTCTTGACACTAGGAATACACCAAGATCCCTGTTCTCATGAAGTTTACTTTCTAGTGGGAAGACACACAAGTAAACATAGATAAACACAAACATAAATGAGACTAATAATGGCAAGAGTTATGAAGAAAATAAAGTATAACATGAAGTGATAGGGTAACCAGGGCAGAGGGCTGTAACAGCAGAAGTGTAGTCAGAAAGATCTAGGACATTGGAGGGGATGTAGGAGCCAAGTGGTCCTGAAGGAGAAACAGCAAAGGCAAAGGCCTGATGAGAGGAACAAACTTAGTGTGTCAGAGGAACACAGAGCAGAGCACAAGGAGAGTGCTGCTGGACAGCTTAGAGAGATGGGCATTCAGGCTCTTCTGACTGCAGTTAAGGAGCTGGGTTTTCTTCTAGGTGCAAGAGGAAACCACCAGAAGTGTTTTTTGTTTGGTTGGTTGGTTGGTTTTGTTTTTTGTAGTATGACTATTTCTTTTTCAATTTTTTAAATTATTGTAAAATACACAACATAAAATATACCATCTTAACCATTTTTAAGTGTACATTTCAGTGGTATTAAATACATTCATATTGTTGTACAACCATTGCTACCATCCATCTCCAGAACTCTTTTGAAATTGTAAAACTGAATCTCTCATCAGAAGCTTTTAAACAAAGCAGTGACATAATCTGATTTATGTTTTAAAAAATTAATTTAGTTGCTTGGTAGAGAATTGATTATAGGAAGACAGTAGGATTAGGAGCCTACTGAAGTAGATAGATTCAGGATATATTTTGTGGACACGGTTGACATGATTGCTGCTAATTTGGATGAGTATGAGATAAAGACAGAAATGAGAAGGATGATTTCTTGATTTTTATATCTCCAGTGTCTACCACATAGCCAATAGCTAATGTTTATTACATAAATGAGTGAATATTGATTTCACATTTAAAATGTACAAACCTTTCTTCCTAGAGAACTAGGACAACAAAAATGAAAACTACCATGGACATAAGAGATATTTTTCTAGTGTCTGTACTGTGTCCTCGTAACATGGATAAAGTCTACACAGTTGGTTCATGTCAGCATGATCTGCCTAATTTTAACATTAACATTAAAAGCTAATCTTTTACATGTATACAATTAAGTTAAATTTTATTAAGCATTTTACATATATTATTTCATGCCTTTCTAAATCAATAGCCTTTAAACTTTGAGACTATGGTACTTTGGGCCACCTTCCCAGAGATTACATGTATACACAAATTTGATAATTTGGACAGTTTATGGACCTTCTGAAGTCCATCCACAGACCAACCTCAAGTTTAAGAAGCTCTGCTCTACCCAGTGCTAGAGTTGTTATTGTGTTTCATTACGAGAACCTTATTAGCCCTGGAACCAGTGGAGAAATGCTTTCAAAGAGTTTATCTTCATTACCATCCATAATAAGTGACCTATCAATAACCAATACTAGCATTAAAAAATCTCTGGGTCCTCAGCAAAACTGTTATTTAAAGTACTATCCATAAAGCAATTCAAGATCCTCTTTATAAGAGCCTACTTGACAAATATCTTTTACACTTCACTTCTAGGAAAAAGAAATACTTTACGTATTTATGCTTTAAAGAAAATAGACCATTAGAGTTGTGGTTACTCTTTCAATATGAGCTCCCAGCTAACAGTTAAAATTTAGTGTTCCATTAATCACAACTACATCACCTCGATTTTCCCCTTCTATGCTTGGATCTTAATATTTTTACTGTGAGCATTTTAAATCTTTTTTGGAAAAAAGGTGGAATGTAAATTACGTGTGATCATATGCAAACTTGCGGTCTTCCCACTTCATAAGCTTATTATCTGCTTCCCTCCCAACCAGCACTTTTTTCTAAAGATGAGAAAATAGATTGTAAGGCCACACATAATAAGTAGCAGGATGCACAGCTGGAATTTCTGCACTCTAGACCCAGATCTGCCACTCCTCACTCAGGAGACCTTGGGGAAAAAAACACTTAAATTTCTCGAAGCCTCAGATTTTTGGTCTCTAAAATTGAGTTAAGAGCACATACCACACAGGGTTGCAATAAGAATTGAGCAACAACACACATTCGCCTGTTAATAAGGAGACGGCTAGCAACCCATCCTTGCTCTGTTTACTGATGAAATGATAAAACCAAAGGCTGGGGACTGACAGATTTGCTTTGAACAGAGTGCACAGCAAAGCAGTGGGTAGTGCCTCTCCATTAACCTCACCCCTATCCAGCCTCACAAATGCTACCTCCATAAAATACTCAGGCAATCACCTGAAGGGGATGAATTCAGCCCTAAAGAAAGGATGGGGACTGTTGGATGAAGAAAAAGCCCATGGCTTGGGCTAGATGATTTAATCATCTCTGCTAAAATGTATTTTTTTCTTTTACACTTTCAGTTGTGGTTCAGGGTTAGGTTTTATAACACGTGGGCCTCGGAACTAGGTACGTCACTGCACTGCCCTGAGCTTTGGTTTTCCTACTTGTATGTAACATGGAGAATGTATAATCCTTGCCCTGCCATGTTCTACAGTAACGCTTACAGGAGTAATTAATGTTACTTGTAGACAAAGACGGAGCAGGGCGATTTAGGAGCTTCAAAAATTCAATGTAAAGCCATATTCGTAGTTAAGGCAAACAAAGAAAAAATGATTATAAGTTAGAAAAGTACCTGGGCTCTGGCTGGGAGAACTTGTTTCTGGTCCCAGCATGCTAAATAGGTTAAACAGGCTAAATAGGGCAGATCAACTTGCAATGAGTGGGCCTCAGGGTCTTCAGCCATAAAAGAGGTGGGCCTAAACAAACTCTAAGGTCCTTTGCGGCTAGAAACACTACCTTTAAAAACAATCTACATGCTCATGTCCCAGCAAAGGTTTCACATCTTAGCCCCTTGGATAGGATAACTCTCAGGGACAGCCAATGGCACTGAGACCCAGGTGCCCACAGAGGTGGTGGCCTCCTCATAGCATTTCCCTGTCTCACTTCCCCACTTCCCAACTGCTGGTATTTGGGGCACAGTGGCACACACCTGTAGTCCCAGCTATTCAGGAGGCTGAGGTGGGAGAATCCCTTGAGCCCAGGAGTTTGAGACCAGCCTAGCCAACATAGCGAGATCCCTGTCTCTCTAAAAAATAAATAAATAAATAAGACCTACATCAGAAATTTAGATTAAAATGACTAAGTTATAAAGTGGTAAGTACATGGGCACTGGAGTTCATATTGAACTGGGTCTGATTTCCAGTGCTGTTACTAATCATGTGACCTTGTGCAAGTTTCTGAATTCCTATTGGCATCACTTTCCTTGTTTAGAAAATGGAAACAATATCTCCTTGGGAGAACTTTATAAAGATCAAATGAGATAAGACATATGTAGAATTTAGCACAGTGGCTAGCATTAATATACAGCCAGTGCTTAACAGATGCTATTATTATAAAATATACTTTTATTTTTCTCATTTTATAAGTTTGGTCTTTTTTCATTGTTAACCTGTTAATACTTGAGAAAAGAATGACTATACTTCTATAATTACTATATGAATCTAAAATAAGTTATACCTTAACCAATTAAACTTATCAGCTTAACAGCACTAAGAAATGTATCAAGTTTAATAGACTCTAGGTAATGCAATACCATGTATTTTTGCTTTAAATTTTTATGTAAGCCATTTAAGGCAGGGAGGAACCAGCTCTAAGTTCTACATATGGGTTCATATTATTAAAATAAACTCAAATGTTATAAGAATACTAAAAACCAATTTAAAATAAGAAGTATGAGTTGATTACATATATCGTATGTTAAACAAAGAAAAAATATGTATTCTGCTGTATTACATTCCCAGTGGCAAAGTTTCACTTTGTCTTTATTAACACAGGTACATAGAGTAACTCCAGAAGCAAAGATTTTGACAACCTACAATTCTATAACATAAACTATTACAGTGAGACTAATAGGAAAGGAATTTTGACTAGTTCTGGTTAGTTAATCAAAAAGTTGTTGATAGTGATGAATCAAAAAAGTATTTACTTACCTTTATAAATATTTACTTTACCTTAAAATATATAAATATGTATCAATTTCCCAATTTTCCAAAGTAGTTCTAAGACTTCCCTGGAGGAAGAGGTCCTCACCAATATTTGTTTGATATAAACCATACCTAGAACTTATCTTCTACAGTTTCCAGTTTTAATTTCTAAGTGGTTCAAAAACAAAAAAACCAAAAAACAAAAACAAAACAACTAAACAAAGTTGTAAGGAAAGCTCAGGATATTATCTTTCAAGTTCTTACAATTTTATTTCTGATTTTTTTTTTTTTTTTTTTGAGACAGAGTCTGGCTCTGTTGCCTTGGCTAGAATGCCGTGGTGTCAGCCTAGCTCACAGCAATCGCAAACTCCCGGGCTCAAGCCATCCTCCTGCCTCAGCCTCCCGAGTAGCTGGGACTACAGGCATGCGCCACCATGCCCGGCTAATCTTTTCTATATATATATTTTTAATTGTCCAGATAATTTCTTTCTATTTTTTAGTAGAGAAGGGGTCTCGCTCTTGCTCAGGCTGGTCTCCAACTCTTGACCTTGAGCGATCCATCCGCCTCAGCCTCCCAGAGAGCTAGGATTACAGGCATGAGCCACCGCGCCCGGCCATTATTTCTGATCTTTTACAGTTTTCCTGACCACTTTCTTTGCAACTCACTTTTATGGAATCTTTCCAAAGAATTCAACATTCTTTTCACAGAAATAATAATACTCTTTCCTTTTGTATAATACTTATGTTTCATAAGTTTACACACTTACCTAAATGATCTATTATAATAACTGGTATAACTGGCAACAAGATGTTTGCAATATCTGGGACAATGTTAGGTTGGTAAAAAAAAAAAAGAAAAGAAAGAAAAAAGAAAAAAAGATGTTTGCAATAAATATAACAAATTTCTGTTAAGCCAATAACCTAGCAGGTGGAGAAGGAAACGGACTACTACAAGCCAGTGTTCATCCTGCCTGGGCACCACCCAGTCTGCTTTATTGGGAAACAAAGAATATAGGCTCATAGGTCAACTGGCATTGATGGGATTGTATTTGGATTAGGATAAACTATATGCAAGTTGCCAATATCCAGCTGGATTTTTTACCTTTAAAAATGGCAATTGCATGTTCAACTATATATATATATATATATATATATATACACACACACACACATATGTATATATATATTTTTTTTATATATACACACATTTTATTTTTAAAATACTGACTTTATTTAATATATATTATTTTTTTTTTTTTTGAGACAGAGTCTCACTCTGTTGCCCAGGCTAGAGTGAGAGCCGTGGCATCAGCCTAGCTCACAGCAACCTCAAACTCCTGGGCTCAAGCAATCCTCCTGCCTCAGCCTCCCGAGTAGCTGGGACTACAGGCATGCGCCACCATGCCCGGCTAATTTTTTCTATATATTTTTAGTTGTCCAATTAATTTATTTCTAATTTTAGTAGAGACGAGGTCTCGCTCTTGCTCAGGCTGGCTTCGAACTCCTGAGCTCAAACTATCCGCCCGCCTCGGCCTCCCAGAGAGCCACCCACAGGCGTGAGCCACTGTGCCTGGCCATTAATGCTATTTTTTAAATCGTCACTTCCTAACTTAAAATAATTTTGTGAGTTTATGCCATTTCCTATCTCTTTGCATTTTCTTTAAACTTTGTCAGATATTCTATTTCTCTGCCCTCTCTGAAATCCCTTTTGCTAGTATCATCTCATAAAAACGTTATATGTGCATCCCTAAAGAATCAAAAGAGCAAAGACAAAAGAAAAAATTGGGGATTCCTACTTTGTCTTTCTTCATTACGTCCATTACAAATTTAATTGTCCTGAGTCTGAGAATGTCACGTGTCTCCACGGCTGCAGCCTTCTCTGTTTTTACCATCAGTTTTTGTCAGAAAAATCTGTATCCCATTTATCATGAGATTCTAACATTAGAATAATTTACATGGTTGACCTATCTATGCCCGTAAGAGCCACTTGGCATTTTTATTTCACTGGTCAAAATGGACAGATTTATGAAGATGTGCTTTTGAAATGCCTTATTTTGAGATGACTTTCTTGACCCTTGCTTCATGAAGGCAGTGAAGTAGAAGTCAAGCACTGCTCATTGAACATCAGCATTTCTTTGACTAGTTTCTCTTTTAAAATAAAGCCTAAGTGACTAACCCTTTATTCTGTTGTAGAAATAGTCAGGTTGTAAAACATAGCTTAGTAATAATGAGTAGACTCTGGCAAGCCCCATCATTGGAAGGAAAGTGACAATATATGATGCTGTGCATATTGTCATTCTGGCCTGTATTCCTCATTAAAATAAGTAGAAGTGGTAGTTTGACCAAAAAAAAAGACATTTGTGTTTTTTTTTCACTTCCCTTTATCATTTATCTTATTGTACATGTGAAATTTATACTTAAGAATTCGGATAATTTGTATGTAAAAATGGAACAGTAAGCAGTCACGCAATTTCAGGAATGCAAGGGAATTCCAGTGTCTTTGTTTCAAGAATATTTTTAATGCCAGAAAGGTCAGTAGCATATCTTCTTGGGTAGCCTATTGCCAAGATGATATAAATGAGTGCCCCTAGAATAGATATCCTTTGAGCTGGGACCAACCATGTTGCATTGGTGCATGATGCCTATAACAATGCTATTCAGGCAATAATGACTACTTTGGGTTGATAAGGTTGAAGGAACTATGAATCTGTGCTTCGGAGGGGAAAATAGAGATAGCTACCTTTTTTGTAATATCATCTGATAGGTTTCAGAGAAGAATCATTTCTTGGTAGCACGGCTTGTCCCAAAAAGGAAAGAAATATGCAGATAGACAGTTCACTCGTTGTGATAGGGAGACTGGCAACGTTGCTGAGTGGGCATGAAATGGAGAAGCCCAGGGGTGTGGCTCTCGGGCTAAGTGCTTCACTGTTCCGCTGGTGACTTGCCTCTCAAGGTATCTCTTAAGAAGCCTGGGCCCAACTCAGTGGCAAACAGCTGTGAATCCATTTGGTTTTGAGACAAGGGGCCTGGTTAGGGAGGCTGGCCTTGGTTGCCACCCTGGGAAGGAATGTGGGAAGCAGGCAAACACTGGTGTGAGGAAGCTGGGGCAGCAGAGGCACATGGGACTTCTAATGAATGAAAGTTGTTCAACACAGGGATTTTTTTTTTTTAAAGTCCACTGCGCTTTTTTATTGACTTATATTTTGGACACTCAATGGCTTAACAACTTCCTGCAGGAGGAGCAGCTGAAATCTCACGAAAGCAAGCTGAAACAGATCACCACCGAGCTGGCCGAGCATCGCTCGTACCCCCCCGACAAGAAGGTCAAAGCGAAGGATGTGGACGAATACAAACTGAAGGATCACTACCTGGAGTTTGAGGTATGTCGAACCGCAACGCTCATAAACGTTTATTACTGAGTTGTTCTGTGATTTGTCCACGAGGCAACGTTTCTTTTTACAGTTACTGTAACTGGGGGAAACGCGCCTTGGCCCTGGCTCTAACTTGGGAGCTCCTGGCTCAGTCTGGGCCAAGGTGGCCCCTCTTGTTTGCGATGCCATTGAAGTGCCACATGAACACCAAAGCGGCGCTGCCAGTTCGTGCACTTCAAAGAGCGTGCGTGGTTGGAACAGTGTGTGCCTGCTGTGAGGGGAGAAGAGAGAGAACAGAACGGACATGCCAGAGTGGACGGCTGCTTTCTGTGTCCCTGTGTCTCCTCCGGCAGAGTCTGAGTCAAAAAAAAAGTACAAGGGAGGAAATGAGCTGTGGGTTGACATGAAGCATCAGCTTTTCCCTGCGCGTTCTTGCTGTTAGGTGACACCAGTGCGCTTTTCTCCTTGTCATTCACTGCACGTTAGAGAGGGATTGATACGTTGTGGCACGTGTGTGGTTATTAGAAAGAATAGTGGGGACCCATATGCCCTGGCGCGGAAAGGTGGAAAACTTAGAAGCCATTCGAAAGCAGTATATTTCCCAGTGCTTCCTTCGGCCAAGTTTTCTCCCAAACTAGTGTCCGGATTATGCAGGACCCTCTGACTTCTGACTCTCCCCGTTTAGCCACACCTTCTGACATTTAAAGTGTTTTTTTGGTTTGTTTTTTTTTTTTTTTAAGTAGGTAGCATGTAGTGCAAAACAGAAATAATCAATTATTTTTCAATTTTTCACATATTTCTTTTGCTGTTGGGTGTGCTGGCCCCATCTATAGCTATTCTTGTTGATTGCGACTCTGTCCCCTTTTATTTCCCATCATTCGTCTCCTTCGTGTCCATCTTATCATCCTGTTTCCTCCTGAGGCTTGAAACTTGCAGCCATCCCAGTGCACAAACCCTGGCGCCGTCTCTGCAGTGCCCTGCGCTGGCCCTTGCTCCCCACGGGCGTTGCTCGTCGCTTTTACTCTTCTCTGCTGAGTCCCGGCTTTCTCATCTCTCTCCCCCGACTGTCTGTCCTTTCTTCAGTTCATTCCACGTCCGTTAGCCAGTTTTTTCTCTGACGCTCAACCTAGATGCTGGCCGTCCTCTGTTCAACAGAGGGTTTTCTCCCTGGGTTTTCTCCCACGACCTCCCCCCCTCCAGCCCCGGTATATTCTGAATGAAGTCCCAGCGCTTAACCTGAGAGTGTTGGCTTCTCCATAACGTTAGTCTTTCCCACGCCAGCCTCCGTGTACTTTAGTCACTTCTGCCCACCAACCCCAAACACGCTTTCATACCTTTGTTCATCTGCTTGCTTCTGCCTCCAAGGCTCTTCCCACCATCTTCGTTTCTGAAAGTCTTGTTCCTCTTTCAAGGTACTGCGCCTTCTAGGAAAAGCCTACCCTACACCTACCAGCTAGGATTAATCTGTCACGGTATTTGCCACAATTTGCTCTGTTAGAGTTATTGCAGTCTATCTTTGTATGCGCAGTGATTCCATAACCCCTCCCCCTGCCCAACACCATGAGCTTTTGGAGGGCAGGGACCCAAGTTCGTTCCCAACCTTGCTTTACGCTTGCTTCTTGAATTGGACAGGATTTCATGGGAGCCTTAAAAAGTCTCCTAAGTTAAACTGTTTCTATTATCAAATGTATCAGATGTGGCATTTGGTTCAAAAGATGGCACTTCCACTACAGATCCATGTACTGGTTTTTTCATGGTCAAGCAAGATGGGCAGATTGCAATATCAAGAGAAATCTTTATTTTGGTAAAGGTAAAAGTTTGTTAACAAAAGCTATGGAAGCCTTACCAGCAAAAGACTTGCAAAACTATTGAAAGAAAAGAACAAAAACAAAAAAATAAGCCACTTATCTCTCCCCAGGCTAGTTCATTCTTGGGAAATAGGCGTTCTCAAAAAGCAATCATTATTCTTCACACTTCTGGGGTGGCTGGAAGCCATGGGCCCTGCTTTGTTTCACACATGCTAATTAAATTTCCCAACACCTCAGTCTCGCTTCCACCAGCACTCTGCACCTTGCTTGAGCCCTTGACTCTGAAGTGGAACAGCCTGTCCCCAAGAGGTGGGGGTGGCCACAAGACCATGGGAAGGTTGTCATGCTAGAGGCACTTCCTGCTTTTGAATCTACTGGCTGCACCTTTTCTGAAAATGTAACCCAGCAAGAGCCAGCCTTTTCATTCCCTGACATGAAGTTAGACCAAGCTTTGTGGGGATTAATTCTTGCTTTCATCAAATTGTCACTTCAAGGAGCATGAAGATAGCATTCCCTGACCCTTGACTCATTAAAATCAGACTCATATACTAATAGGTCCAGCATGTTGACTTGTCTGTCAAGGTCATTAGCCTGTGTTTACCAGGAAGGTGACAGGTACCTCATTTTGCACAGATGTCATCTAAAAAGAGTTTTGTAAAAGTAATGCTTCTTAAAAAGTGAATCCTTGTTCCGTACTAAGTTAAGATTGAAGTGGTATATCACATAGAGTCCACTTTCCTATTTTGTCAGCCGCATGTGGGGGCTTGTGGAGAGTCTCTGCATAGCATCGTTTACTTCATAAGCAATATTCCCTGAGCAGGCTTCTTCACTGCCTCAACAGGGGATAGGAGAGTTATTGACCATTTTGTGCATTTTGTTCATAGCTCTATCCCCAGATTTTAGAACACTGATTGATAGATGCTTGTTGAATGAATTAATGAAATTTTATTACTGTGTACAAAAGATAACATCAGAGGAAAGTAACTCTCTGAGAAGACTTAGTATTAATTCTTTTCACAGGACCATAAGCTCCCGTGAAATCAAATCTGATAGGCAGGTGAGAACCGACAGCAGTGCCTGCAATTCGGTGGGCACCCTCAGATGGGCAGTGACAGGGAGAAGGGCTTTAGTCCATCTTATTGTCATCAAGACAGAATCACAGACACGAATGAGCTCCCACACCTATTCCCATATTAGGTCATCACCAGGGAGGCCTCCCCTGGTTTGAGAGCAATTCTTATAATTTTCACAAGTTCTGGTAACAAAAGACCCTTTTATTTTAGCAGAATATTAAGCTGTTAGTATAATAATAACACCAGAGTGTTCCTAAATTTATGCATTGCATTTGTTTATATCCCAAGTTGCTTTGAGTACAAACAATTCTTCGTGATGAGCCAAATCTCTACCTTAGGAATTCTCCAAACTCTGGCTGACAGCAAATAATTAGAATTCTGGTAAATATATAAGTTCAGGGTTTTTTAAAAAATCTACAGAGATCGAGGAGACTTCCCTCTTGGCCTGTTAGAAAAAGATTCACTTTTACCTAAAGCAGCAAACTTCATTCAGAACGGGCTGTCTTCACTGGTTGTTAACTGGAGAGGAAGAGGTGGTTTTGTTTTTGACTGAATTGGTGCCCCAAGCTGTGGCTGCCATGTTCTTGGAAGAGTTTGCTTGGAATCTAATCTTACTTTTGAAGGAATTGTGAGGCATCACAAGTCTACATCTAGGCATCATAGATATCAGAAATAGCCGCATTTCCTTATAAATTATGTCTACTTTATTCAGTTCCCATTTTACTTAAAAATATTTTAATTGATCTCTATGCTTCTGGTACTTTAAGAAGCTTATCAAGATCTGGGGCAGATGGATGGTTCCTATCAGATGTAAAAACTGGCAAGGCCCCCGCCAGGCAAACACAGTGGGAGGAGCTGTGCTGGGAAACACCCGGCCCTTTAAGAAACAGCATCATTAAAGAAATTCCCTTGATAGCAATGTAGTTGGCCCTGATATTTTGGCTTTATGTTTTTTCAGCTTTAAAAACAATAGCAGTTAGAAAGAGAAGATGCTGTTTATTCCGAGATATTTTTCATGCAACACTTAAGATGTTTGCAGTGGGTTGAGTAACCAATCCTTCTGTTGAGCACCCCTGAGTAGGGAGAGGGAGGAGCCGCGGCAGCCATATTGGAAACATGGCTGGGCTGTGAGAGGTTTACTTCAGAGGGATCATTGAAGGGCAGGGTAATAGCCAGCGCCCAGGCGTCATTGTAGAGCCAGGTTGCCAGTGAATTTTACGTGACCAGCAGACCTAACGTCAACATGTCTTCTCTGGCCAGCACATTGCCAAATTCATTTTCATTGTAATCTAAATGCGTTTAGGAAAGACAAACAGTCTCATTCCCATTGCCCCCTATTATGTCACATCTAATAGCTTTCTACATTTGTGTCATCGCCTGGCCACTGAAGCTATTTCAGTTTGCAAGGCCTGTTACAGAGGCTGCAGCCAGTTTCATATGCTTTCAGTGTCAGTTAGGTCTTTGAACATGTGCTTCCATGTATGTGTATTTGCATGTTCCAATCCAGCAGGAAAAAGAGAAAGTCCACTTCCCGGATTACTGAAACCAAAGACTTAGAATAAAGCAGTAGTCTCCAACCTTTGTGGCACCAGGAGAGGTTTCATGGGGGGCAGGAGAGGGGATGGCAAGCAGTGGGGCGTGGCTGTAAATGCAGATGAAGCTTTGCTGGCTCACCTGCCGCTCACCTCCTGCTGTGTGGCCCAGCTCCTAACAGGCCACAGACCAGTATCAGTCTGCAGCCCAGGGGTTGGGGACCACAGGATAAAGGTCCCTTGACTTAATGGGCTAGAATTCAGCCCAATGCCCACTCCTAAACTGCGACCTGGAGTAGCATATGCTTATGGCTTAAGACAGTTAGGGCCCACACCATCCACATGGCTAGGAAATTCAATTTTGGAAACAACAAATGTCCACTATATTGAGACATATAAACTTCTTGGGACAGAATATTTAAAATCTAAGAAATCTGGGACATGATGCATCTTTTTCTGAATTTCTAGTTTTTGATGGCATTTAAAATGGCGTGATTCCTTCTCAAATTGATATATTTGAGAAAAAGAGTACATTCCATATAGACTCATTAGGGAAACCCAAAAAGAGCCCATATCTAGAAGCACATATAATATACATTTCAGGTTGTAAAACTTTAGTTTTACAGCTGGGTATTTTGTTGCATAGTAGGTAGGTGGGTAGTTAATTTGGAAGTCTCCTTTTGAGCAAGTTCTCTGGTTGTGATCGTAGCCCTGTTTCCTCAGATTGTTTACGGTTTATTTGTCAACATTGGAGAAGTAATTTTCACATCAGAGGCCATACTATGGACTCTTCCTCCTTTCATAGGAGCAGCGCAAGGACATATCTCAATACAGTGCCAATTGTCACAAGCAAACTCACCCTCTGGAACAAAACTATCTAGCTCTTAAGTTATAAGTGGCCTTGATCATAAAAATACGGAGATAGCAGTTATTTCCCTTTTCCTCTCTGATAAAAGCAAGGGAGAAATTCCATTAACCTACTTAATGTAGATTGGTAGCAAGAGTCTCAATCTTAGTAACTAAGTCTAGGCTGGAAGCAAATGCCATCTCCTTTTCGGAAGACATCACAAAGGTGATTATATATCTGGTTCTGAGAAACTGTCATAGTGCGGGTTAATAGAATTCTTGGGAAAATTTAAGAGTTTTCTTTTTCTTTTCTTAATGGGATGCTAAGTACCATCCTTGACTTAAGATGGTCTGACTTACAATTTTTTGACTTCAGGATGTTTCAAAAGCAATACGTTTTCAGTACAGTATTCAATAATTTACATGAAATATTCAGCACTTTATTATAAAATAGACTTTGTGTTAGATAATTTTGCTAACTGTAAGCGAACGTAAGTGTTTTAGCACATTTAAGGTAGGCTAGGCTTAGTTATGATGTTTAGTTAGGTGTACCTGCATTTCTGACTTAATATTTTCTACTTAATGATGTAACCCCATCAGAAGTCAAGGAGCCTCTGTATTATGAGTCAAACGCTAGTGACCTAAGAGCAACAGTTGTCTAGACATTCAGTCCAGTTAATGATGACATAATTCTTGCATTGTCACTTGGAATTGCATTTTGTATTACATGATGAAAGAAGACTAAGGAGCTCTGAATTTTAATCTGTAAATGATTTACAGGTGCCTTTGAAGGGAAGAAAACAACAGGATTCTTTGAACCACATTTTAAGTAAATCATTACAAAGAATTAGGGCCATACCTGAGAAGGCAGAATAAGCAGCCAATCATGTGACTTGAAATTACTCCCTTTCCCTAAATCCCTCCTTCAACAATCATTTACTATATGCCAGTTCTGATAAGGGTGACTCTTTGAGGTTATAGTATTATCTGCAGGAAAAGGACAAATACTCTCAGAGACAAAATAGTAAAATTGGAAAAGGACCAGATGGGGAGGCCATTTTTTCCTTATTGATATATTTGGCACACAGTTATCCTTTGTGAAGAGTTTCCTGGTTATAAAACTGATATGGGATTGGTTGAACTAATTAATAAGGTCCCTCCAATTATATTTTTGAGGAGACTGACACACTAACACCAATTTGCTCATTAGATTACCTCACTCTAACAGTGATCCCTAAGAGGGTTAAACACAAAACAATATTTCAATTTGAGAATGTCGGGTGATGTAGACCAGCACCCTCCAATAGAAACATAATGTAAGTCACCCATGTGTAATTTAAAATTTTCTAGTAGGTATATTTAAAAATTAAACAAATGAATAGAGTGATGTCAACAAGATGGCAGAATAGGAGCTTTCTACTATCATCCCCCTGCAGAAGCATTGATCTAGACAAATATCCACGAACAAGGGTACCTTTGTGGAAGTCCAGGGGGCCTGTGGAGAAGTTTCAGCACACCATTGGATCATATAATCTAAGAATAGACACATTGAAGAGGTAAGAAGAACGGTTTCACATTACCTACACCACTTCTACCTCATGGCGGAACAGCTCACTGCTGAGAGAGCGCCCCTACCACCACCAACCTGCAGTTTCTTCCACGGGGGAAAACGGGAGTATAATGAGTGAGCTTCCCTGGATGTGTAGGATATTGCCTAAGAGACTGAACTGTTTCCCACCCTACCCAGAATATTGAAGAGATTGGCACAGCTTGGGTAGTTGGGAAAGACTGGGAACAGGGAAGAGAGACTACTGAGCCTTCTAACTGCTCTGCAGATTCCCATCAGGAAACTCCCCACAAGCCACGTGGAATGTCTTGCCCCCAGCTGGCACACAGGCACTCCAAATGCTCCAGACACCTCACACTCCAGCCTCACCCCAGGCCAGCTCCCAAAGCATGCCCCAACAGACAACAAATACAAGCCTCTTATACAGTCAGTCAGCTCAATTCTGCAGGATTTGGAGAAGGCACACAAATTTGAGCATTACAGGGTACCACCCTAGGGAAAACAAGTGGGAGGCTCTCAGCACTTGGCCCTTCAGGATCAAGAGAAGACATAAAATCTTGAGAATCCCCCCCTAATTGGTAACAAGAGATGTACAGTGGACATATTCATAGAAAAGATCTGAAAGAGCATCAGAATCCATAGCTGGGCTGTTTGGAGAAAGTATTCTCACCCAAGGATGGGATGAAAAAGACTGAAGGAGATAACTGCTTCTTCAAATGCAGAAACAGCAATGCAAAACTTTGAGGAACACGAAAGAAAAATCAAGGAAACATGACACCACCAAAGAAACACAATAATATTCTAGTAACCAGTGTCAAAGAAATGGAGACAAATTATCTGAAAAATAATTGAGAATAATTGTCTTAAGGAAGCTCAGTAGGCCACAAGAATACATAGAAAGACAACTCAACAAAATCAGAAAAACAATACAAGAACAAAAAATTTCACTTAAGAGACAGAAATCATTAAAAGACCCAAATAGAAATTCTGGAGCTGAAGAATACAATGATTGAAATCAAAAATGCAATAGAAAATGTCAGCAGCAGATTTGATTAAGCAGAAGAAAGAATCTGCAAACTCGAAGACATGTTATTTAAAAAGATCCAGTCAGTAGGAAAAACAGAAAAGAATGAAAAGGCATAAAGAAAGCTTACAGGATTCATGGAACACCATCAAGAGAGCTAATTTTCTCATCATAGGAGACAATAAGGAAGAGAGAGAGAAAAACTGGCAGAAAGTGTATTTAAAGAACACTTATTTAAAGACTGAATACTTCCCAAATCTGGAGAAATATATGAACATTCAAGCACATGAAGCTCAAAGAACTCCAGTCAGGTTCAACCCAAAGAAGAATTTGCCAAGACATATTATAATCAAACTGTCAAAAATCAGACAAAGAGAATCTTGAGAGCAGCAAGAGAAAAGGGGTTGAGGAGTGATATCAGCAAGATAGCTGACTAGAAGCATCTGGCACTCTTCCCCCTCACAAAAAAGGACCATGGCAACAAATAAACAACTAAAACTTGAACGTTGGCAGGAGAGTGTTGGAATGGAGCTGGGGAATAGTGAAGATCCCTGTGGGCTAGGAAACCCAAGAAGGCAGCATAGCAAGGGTGATAAGTCACCCTGCCTCTGCCAACCCATCTCCCCTGCTGGGATCAGCTCAGTCCAGAGGGACTTCCTCTTGAGGGGAGTAATTAAGCAAAAGATCCCCACCAGCCTTTGTTGCCACTGCAGATATCTGGAGTCCTTACTACAGAAGAATACCATGATCCTTATCAGCCCTGGGCCCAGGCTGGGGAGCTGCCTGGAATTCACACAGCTGCATTGCTTCAGATTAGGAGCACAAGTTGTGCACCCCTCACTTCCCCCTCACTATGCATGCTACTGCAGCGCGGTGCCATTTTGAACCCAGATGCACTACTGGAGTGCATCCTGCCCTGGGGCAAGGAGCTACTGCTCTCCTCCAACCCTGGGGCTCCACCGTCATTCCATCAAGCCCACATGGGTGGCTGCAGTGCCACAACCCTGGCTACTCAGTGTCTGGGCCAAGGAATGCTCTTGATAATCCTGGTCTGGCTGGGCAGCTATAAGCCCACAACCTCAGGTGGAGAAACAACCTGGTGGTCCCACTCAGGGTGGACACACTCTTGAGCCTGCAGAACCACTCCGTTCCCTTGCTCCTGGCAGGAAGTGCAGGCCAGCAGACAGGCCCCCAGTATTCATGTCTCCAAGCCACGGAGCAGCTGCAGCCTACATACCCGGCCAGAGAAACAGCCTGGTGGGCCTGCCTCTGCTGGACACCCTCCCCTCACACAAGCTGGCCAAACATGCGTGTTCTGGATACCCCATCCAAAAAAACCAGCCAGACCCACCCTTGAGCCAGCTGAAGCATTGCATACCCTTGGCCCCCAAGCCAGAGAGGCAGCCCAGTGGACCTGTCCCCAACAAACCCGTCCCTACATTGATATCTATGCATCTGGTAGAACAATGCCTCTTCCAGTTTTATAGGGTAAGTTTTATAGGGAAAGACTTATTTTCTACCTAGAAAATAAAATGTGTGACATATTCTAAGTGAGTTTTGTAGACTTTTAAATTAAGAATTTTGAAGTGGGCTAAGGACATGAATAGACATTTTTCAAAAGAAGACAAATGGTCAACAAGTATATGAAACAATGTTCAACATCACTAATCATCAGAGAAATATAAATTAAAATCACAATGAGATGTCATCTTACACCACTCAGAATGGCAATTATTATTAAAAAGACAAAAAGTAAGATGTTGGCAAGGATGCGGAGAAAAGGGAACTCGTATACACTGTCGATGGGAATGTAAATTAGCGTAACCTCTATGAAAAATAGTATGAATATTTCTCAAAGAACTAAAAATAGAACTACCATAGGATCCAGCGATTGCACTTCTGGTTATTTACCCACAGGAAAAGAAATCAATATATAAAAAAGATACCCACACTCATACATTTGTCACAGCACTGTTCAACCTAAATGTCCATCAACGGAGGGCTGCATAAAGAAAATGTGGTATAAACACACATGGAATGTTATTCAGCTGCAAAAAAGAATGAAATCATGTCTTTTGAAACAACATGGATGGAACTGGAGGCCATTATCTTAAGCAAAACAACTCAGACACAGAAAGACAAATACCACGTGTTCTCACTTATAAATGGAAGCTGAGTAGGGTGTACACATAGAAGCAAAGCGTGAAGCTATGGACAGCAGAGACTCGGAGGGGTGGGAGGGTGCTTAGTGGGTACAATGTGTATTACTTCAGTGATGTATGCACTGAAGGCCCGACTTCCCCACAATGCAACATCAGTGTAACAAAATTGCACTTGTACCCCATGAGTACATACAAATAATAAATAGAAGAAAAAAAGAATTTTGAGTTTAATTTTTTAAGAGACGAAAAACTGAACACTAATACAGACTGGGTTTTAAGGAAGGATTTTCGGGAGCTAGAGGAACAAAGTGTAACAAATGAGAGAGGGAACAGTATTTTAAAAATTAGTTTTCAGCAGGAATCGAATACTCGTGGTATCAACTTAAGTCTCGTTATCGTTCTTCTCCACAAAGATGATGATGTTACCATGCAAAGGTAAAAGCACCTGCCTTCTTTCTAGTCATGGCTACCAGATGGGTTCTGAGGGAGGTCTGTAGCAAGGCCCAGAGGTGGGGGAGAGTCCCCCTGATGGCTGTTCCGCTCTCCTTCCTCACTGAAGGGCCTGCAGGGGAGGACTGTCTAAGGGAAGTGAAGAATGAGGTAGAGCTAGTCAGCAGTCAGACAAAGACCTGATTCTGTAAGAGCATCACGGGGCTGCAGGGCAACAGAATACAAATGAAGCCTCATAATGCTTTCTACAGACCTAGTCCTTTTTGTCTGTATCAGTGTTGAGCTTTTGGACCCTTCTGTTTGTATTATTATGTAAGAGTAAGGCTTTTTAATTTTTAAATTTTTTAAATGAAAATTAAAAGTTCCAAAGCTCATTTAGAGAGCAATAGGGTGGAAAGGAAGAATGAATCAAAAGAATGGTTTTCCCAGAAAGCCACAAATGCAAACTATATAAATGAAAATGTGTGGTATTTGCTATATTTAGGCAGTGGGTTACTACTGCATGATATGCGAGTAGCATAGGGGAAAGAAGAAAAACTCAACATTTTCTTTTTAAAATGTAAGTCCCAGCATAGCTTTCACATAAGAACTCTATCTTGAATGTATTTGCTTTCCTACATTAGCAGGTAAATAGTGATGGGTGAACTAACTGGTTAAGTAGAAAGCCTCTACAACTCAATTCACCGTCCTCCCATAGAATGCGGAAGGGAGGTGAACGGTCTTGACTTGAATGGCAGTCACTTCAGAAGCTCCTTGTTTTGTTTTGTTCTTTGATTTCTTTTTGTTTTCCAGTGTAGAGATGGAGGAGCAGAGTATTTTGCTCTGTACATGACATTATTGGTTTTCTGCTCATTTTGTCTTGAGATGGCCTTTTACCCTGCCTGCGTGAGCAAGCGAAATGTCAGGAGGAAATGTATTCAGGATTTGATTGCTAGAGCAGCGAGGTCTGAATGCAAATGGGAGTAGTGAGTTGGAACTGCGGCCCAGTTTTATTTTCATTCAGGCTGTTACTATCATATTTGTGTATCAGAGGTCAAAAGGAGAGATCATTCTCTTAAATGAAATATAAAATGGCTTGGAGGGCTCAGGAGAGAAACTGTTCAATCAGATGCATGTAAATATATGTGTGGATGTGATTAAACTTCTTTTCAAAGCATGTTAATAGTTCTGACTTTTTTCAGCAGGCAATTAACATTCCAAGTAGCAGCTTACAGGGCCTTAGAGACAGTAATTTTCATATATCCCTGGTAGGCATTACTGCTAGTGAAAATATGTTTTCTCTACATATTTGAGAAGTATTTTTCCAGGCAGTTGAAGATCAACTTAATAAATATAGTAAAAAAAAAAAAAATGTAGTAAGGAGGTTACAAACTAAAAAAAAAAAGAACGTTAATAGATGCTTGTGCATTTGAGTTGTCTTTGGCTCTTGGTGGTCCCAGAAGGCTTCATGAAAATAGCAAATCTTAAGAAATTAAAGGAGTGAGCTTGCTGAATGGACCAAGTGCAAGAAAACACTAGTCAGATGCTTGTCAGCAGAGAATAGCCACAGCACTTGGATTTGGTAAAAATCCCATCCCCAAACTGTTTTTCCGATAGTGGAATTATGCAATCAGATTGCTAGAACTCTATTTACACTGTCGGAGCATTCCTAAGGAAGGAAGCTGAGCATGTAGCTTGAAATGATTTAGAACTGGTCCGAGAACGAATCTGCAGAGACTAAGATAAAATCTTTAATAACACAACCAAAGGTAGCTAAACTGTCCCTGAGGCACACCGTCTTTTTCTCAAATTCTCTTCGCCCTGTTGAATGAAAGACACATACCTGAAAGGGCTGCATAATGAGGACTCAGAAATTGTTCCGTAAAATTTGGATTCAGCCAAAAAGGCTGCGCCTAAGGATCTGGAAGGCAACACGTGGCCTTAAGGCCGTAGGTTCCCAGCCCTGATTTAGGAGGATGAGTTAAGGCTTCACTTGCTAGTTAGGAGCATTGTCAACAACAGGCTACCTGACTGCAGGGCTGGTGTTTTCACTGCCACAATGCTTTTCATGGGCTCATTTTTAAATATCCCATTTCATTTTTAATATGCCCTATGTAGGACTATTATTTCTTGTGTAGCGATTACTTTGTGGCATGAAATTATATTCATTAAAACATCCTCTTTTTTGTTTTGTCTTCCCTTTTCTACCATGTGGCTATAAAAATTGTCAGAGCAAAGATATAATACTTCAATATTGTTATTTGTTTAGTGCCAATAACAGATCCCCTCCTATATTAATATTGGCGAGGTAGAGAAGAGAGCATCCGGCCTGCACAAAGCAGCCGGCACCCTGCAGTGTACAGGTTTTGCCACGCGGTGGCGTCTTGACAGCGGGGGTCAGGTGGGCGTGGAGAGGAAATGGACGCGCCTCTGCCCAGTGGTTGCTCCTGAGTTTCGGCACTGACGGGCTCAGACCTTAGTGTTTTTGTGAAAAATACGGGAATGGTGGGACACTGAAGATAAAGGTGTGTCCCCAGAGAATCCTGAATTAGGATCTTAGCATCTAGTGTCGACATCTATTAATATACCCATGTTATTTTTGTTTTTCTGGAATTTGCCATATTAGCAGTTCAAAATATGTTTTCTGCCAGACATGGGAAAATTTGCTCTTTCCATTCATACTTTCAATAAATGTTTATTCGGCGTGTGCTGTGCGTTCCCAGTCCTGGGAATATGTTAGCAAACGGAAGCAAGGTCCTTACCTTCACGTGATGGCATCTAGTACTTGAAGGCAGAGGGGAAAAAACAAGGGATTTTTGAAAGTAAAATATGATGCTGTTAGAAGGGGAGAAGTCTAAGGAGAAAAATAAAGCAGCGAAGCACCTAGGAGTAGGTGTTGCGATTCTAGATTTTGGTGGCCAGGAAGGGCCTCAGTCAAGCGTGAAGACCTGAAAGAGGTGGAGGAGGAGAGGGAGGAAGCCCTGTGGGTTTCTGGGGAAGAGTTTATTGGGCAGAGAGAAGAGCAAGTTCCAAAGGTCCCCAAGTAAGAGAGTGTCTGCTGTGTTCAAGGTCAGCCCGGACGTAGAAGCGCTGGCACGCGGCACATGACATAGATTAGAGTTTCTAGGCCATTTTGTGGATTTTGAGGATGAGAAACCATCTTGCCTTGATCCTGGTGGCTGCTGACTGATCAGGGTGGTGGTTACGAAAGGTTGGGGTGGCTGTGGCAACTTCTGAAAATATGACGGCAATGAAACTTGTTGCATTGATTGACTCTTCCTTTCACAAAAGATTTCTGTGTAGTGTGTGATGCTGTTTGACAGCATTTTACCCACAGTAGACCTTCTTTCAAAATTGGAGTCAATTCTCTGAAACCGTGCTGCTGCTTTGTCAATTACGTTTATGTAATATTCGAAATCCTTTGTCGTCATCTCAACAATGTTCCAAGCATCTTCACCAGGAATAGATTCCATCTCAAGAAACCGCTTTCATTGCTCATCCATAAGAAGCAACTCCTTATCCATTAACGTTTTATCATGAGATTGCAGCAATTTAGTCACATCTCGAGGCACCACTTCTATTTCTCTTGCTATTTTCACCACACCTGCAGTTACTTTCTCCACTGAAGTCTTGAACCCCTCAAAGTCATCCATGAAGGTTAGAATCACCTTCTTCCAAACTCCAGTTTGTGTCGATGTTTTGGTCTCCTCCCATTGATCATGAATGTTCTCCGTGTCATCTAGAATGATGAATCCTTTCCATAAGTTTTTCAATTTCCTTTGCCCAGATCCATCAGAGGCGGCAATATCTGTGGCAGTTACAACCTTATAAAATGTATTTCTTAAATAATAAGACTTGAAAGCCCTAATTTCTCCTTGATCTATAGACTGCAGAGTGGATGTTTTAGCAGGTGTGTAAACAACATTCATCTCCTTGTATATTTCTATCAGACCTCTTGGGTGCATAGGTCCATTATCAGTGAGCAGTAATATTTTTAAATGAATCATTTTTTCTGAGCAGCAGGTCTCAACAGTGGGCTTAAAATAGTCCCCAATTGAACATTGCCTTCAACTGAGTCACAAGTGGTATCAGCCCCTATAAACTTAACAAGAGAATACGCATGTCCTTTAGAGCTTTGAGGCCAGACATTGACTTTTCCTATTTAGCTATAAAAGTCCAACAGAAGCTGTTACATCTACATTGAAAATGTATTGCTTAGTATAGCCACCTTCATCAATTATATTAGGTAGATTTCTAGATGATTTGCACCTTATTGCTGCAGTAGCATATGCTGGTTCACCTTGCACTTCTATGTTATGGAGATGGCTTCTTTCCTTAAGCCTCATGAACCAATCTCTGCTAGCTTCAAACTTTTCCTCTGCTACTTCCTCATCTCTCTCTATCTTCAGAGAACTGAAGAGATTTAGGGCTTTGCTCTGGATTAGGCTTTGGTTTAAAGGAATGTTGTGGCTGGTTTGATCTTCTATCCAGACGACTCATACTTCCTCCATATCAGCAATAAGACTGTTTCATTTTCTTATCATTCACATGTTCACTGAAGTAGCACTTTTAACATCCTTCAAGAACTTTTCCTTTGAATTTAACAACTCGGCTAACTGGCGCAAGAGGCCTAGCTTTCAGCATATTTTGGCTTTCAGTGTGCCTGCTGACTAAACTTAATCAGATCTAGCTTTTGATTTAAAGTGAGAAATGTGAGACTCTTCCTTTCCCTTGAACACTCAGAGGTCAGTGTAGAGTCACTCATTGGCCTAATTTCAATATTTTTGTATCTCAGGGAATTGGGAAGACCGAGGAGAGAGGAAGAGACAGAGGGATGGCCAGTTGGTAGAACAATCAGAACACATACATTTATTAAGTTAATCATTGTATATGGACATGGTTTGTGGTGCCAAAAACAGTTAACAATAATAACGTCAAAGATCACTGATCACAGATCACCATAACAGATATTATAATAATGAAAAAATTTGAAATATAAGAATTATCAAAATGTCTCAGAGACATGAAATGACCACGTGCCATTGAAAAAATGATGCCAGTAGACTTGCTCAACACAGCATTGCCACAAATGTTCAATTTGTTAAAAATGCATTATCTATGCAGTGCAGTAAAACAAGGTGTGCCTGTATGGAACTCTGGGTTTTCTGGTTAACCTTTAGAATCTCTTGGATATCCTACATGTAGTAAAGTTACAGGGAAGGACTGGGAGACATGTACTCTGGCACCCACAGAGATTAAACAAATGGCATAAACCTCCCAGTGGAAATGATAAAATAGCCACTGACTTAATATTCATTATGTAACCACAGTGTGGACCATAGTGGAGTAATGTCTATAAATTATTTGTTGACTGTAAAGAGAGACCCCTAACAAAGCTACATCACACCAAAGGTTATTGATCAAGTAGTCCTTTCCTAAGTAAAATTAAGACAGGAGGTACATGTGCAACTCATTTGGGAACTTTTTTTAATGATTGAAATCAGGCTGAATGTTGACCATTTTATTAGTTAAGAGTGCTTTTGGCTGAAATAACAGAACTTGACTAAGTGTTTAAATAGTATAAACATCCTTTATCTCACTTAAGCAAACTGCAAGTGGGTACTTACTGGCTGCTAAGTGTTGTTATCAAGAATGTGTGATCTTTCTAAATTTCTAATCTGCTATCATGAGCACATTGGCTTTTTTGTTTTCATGTTTATGGTTTCATGGTCTCACAATGGCTGCCATAGCTCCAGACATTTTGCTTACCAGCTTTTATCAGGATAGCAAGGATAGCTGCTTTCAAAAAGTGTCCTAGCAGACTCCTACTTACCTGTCAGTGGCCAAATGTAGGCCACATGGTGGCAAGAGAAAGTAGCAAATGGAGACGGGGTTATCATGTCTGGGTTGAACCGTGAGAGGACTGGGCACATGGACATTCTTAATAAAAATCACAGTGCCATTAGCATGAAAGAAGAGGCTCTTCGGAAAGCAGACAGTGTCTGACACAGTGTCATTTACAAGCTTCTTTTGTTCAGGTTGACCATTTGAACATGGATCAAGTTGTCAGTGTCCAAGGTGGTACATCAGACCTTGAAAAAGTGATTTACTAACACTCTCTTGCTGCTTTAGCTTTAACTTAAATTTTACAATTGGTCTTGGGGAAAAAGATGAGAATCGTGGCTTCTCTGAAGGGAAGGAAGGACATAAACCCTCCCAAGGATGGGGTTGCATATTTAGGAAGAAGTCCAACCTTCCTACTCCCCCAAAAGACAATACAAGGAGAAATCAGAGAGGAGAGGAGTTTTAAAGTTAGGTTCATTCCCATTGCCTTCCTTCAGTTATTTTTCTTTACTCAGAGACTATTTTGACCCCAAATCCTCTGCATGGGATTTACACGTTTGGATGAGTCTGTAATCCTGGAAAGACGTGGCTAAAACTAATACCCACTGAATAGTTCTGAGGTTAGTTATGTTGCCCTATAATATTTTGAAGAGACATATTTGGTTTGGTTACAGTAAAAGCTAGACTCAGAATGGTAAAAAGTTACGTTACTGGGTTTCATGGCCTCTGTCCCTATAAACTTATTAAAGTCAGAAATGGAGGCCATCCGTTTGGAAGATCATAAACCCACATGGCTTTCCTTTTCTTTATTTCTCTTAACAGATCAGTCCTTGTTTCCTGGCCCTGCTTTCATCCTTTTCTCTGCTTTATCTTTTCTTCTGAGCTGATGACTCATGCACTGCCATTCCTCTGTGCTTTTGTTTGTTGATTGACACACTGATGTAATGTACTTTTGAGACAGTAGCTTTGCAACGGGAGCTGTAGAATGAGTGGATGAGAAGGTTGTCCTTCATGTGTTTTTCACGTGAATTTTCCCAGTAGTATCAGTTTCCTCAAAGTCTAGTAGATTTAGAAACAGATTAATGAATTCCTACAATGAATAGGAGTTTAGAACCAGTATGTCCTTTGGATATCGTCTAGTTCAACCCCCAGATTTCACAATGCATGTACTGCTATCTAATACTGATGACATTTTTCTAGCAAGTGCCCTCATTAAACCCCCATGTGGCCTTCTGAGATCATGCTTAGCATGTTATTTTGATTCATTTTGTTACTTCTTTATTAAAATTGGAATGTGTATCAGTTAGTAATGCTTTCAGCTATGGATAACAATGGCTTTAACCCATAAGAATATTTATTATTCCTTCTTAACAGGAATCCAGCGGGTAGTGGTCATATGGTTGGATACAGCTCATTGTGTCATCAAGAACCCAGGCTCTTTCTGTCTTTCCATCTTTCCTCAGGCCTTGCATGTTATCCTTTTGTCTTCATACCTACTGCCCGTGTCCCAGGGTGGCAGCTTTAGGAATCATGTCAGGGAAGGAACATCCCTTTTATCAGATTACTTAGGTACTTTCTGGGCATATGAGAGACGATAGCTACTGGTGGTGGGTTGATTTAGTCATCAAAATCTCCTTCCCAAAAGCCTCCTCCTTACATCTCATTGCCCGGAATATCACACGGCCCATCCTAGCTGCAGGAGAGGCTGAGAAAGTAAGTATCTTGGGTTTTATCATTCCTTGCAGAGGGAAGGACATAAGAGTAGAGGAAGTTGAGAATGGCTTTTGATTGGCCAACCAACAGTGTTTTGCAGCGCAATCATCCTAAAATATATATACCTGTATTTTCATATCAAGGGGAGATATATAGCTTAAGAGCATGAGATTTAGAGTCAGATTATCTGAGTTCAAATCCCAGTTTCATTTCCTGCTTGCTTTGACTTCCTCTGCCTTTGTTTTCTTAACTGTAAAGTGGGGATAATAATGTTACCAGTTGTATATGATTATTGTATGAATGGCCTGAAATCAACACGCAGGCACCCAATAAATACCATCAACCAAAGCTTAGCACCCCTACTTGGATATTGACCAAACCCAGAACAAATTTAATGTCCAGCAGCTTTTTCCTACTATTGAGCAAAACAACTGGAAAGGGTAGTACTTCACAATTACTAACTGAAAACTGATGTATACAAAACCCCAATCTGACTACAAGAATCCCTAAAACATTTATAGTCAAGATAGAATTTGCCTGCCATTGTTGAGACAATTTGTGACTGGCCTGTCCTTCTGTTTAAAAATAAAACACTTTAGGCCTTCTGCAAAGCGTTCTGTGTCAAGGCAGGATGGTGAAAGACTTATTTTGACCAGGATGTATCAACTCAAGAATTGGAGACCCTTCTGTAATTTGCAACATATACATAGTAGCTCTACATATTGACTGAGATAGGAACTTTAAAAAAGTGCCAGTTAGGGCTAGAGGGAAAAAAATACTTTTAGAAAACTATATGCAGAGGGGAAATCAAGGAGCCGTTTGAAAAGTAGTAGGCACGCACTACATACTTGATAATGAAAGAAATTTTGTTGAAGGAGAAAAGCATCAGAAAATAATTTGAAATTCTGCAAGCTTCATACAGTTCACAGTAGCTACTATTGATAATAGTCTAAGAAGTGCGTGGGTACTCTAAGCAGAAAAGTAATGGCGGGAAACCCAGAGCAGCGTCTAGAAAGTGCTGTCGTCTTACAGGGGACTGGAGAGTAGAGTCACCACAGAATGATCCCTCACGTTGAGTCTTTACCGTAGAGTTACAGGGAGTAAGAAAGAGCAAACAACCCTATCCAAGCCCCTTCAGTTTCCAGTAAGGCCTAGATTACATGGGGGGGGGGGGGCTCAAGTGACTATTGTATTGTCACCGAAAACCACAGGTTACTGAGCCTCCCACTTAGACCCTTCTTGAGTGTTCAGAACTCATGATCTCTCCATGTGTAGCCAGTAACTCCAAGTTGGCATTCCTTCAGCATCTAGAACAAATGAGAACTCAAATTCTAAGTAATTGCTTACCTAAATCGATCAGTCAGTCTCCTGGTGTGTTGCTTCTAATGTGCTCGGTAAGTACCCAAGTAATTTGTCAGTTTGGCTGGTGAAGACTTGACTGCATACTCCATTCACACCGTCCAGTTAACCCCTTGGTGTGTTACACACGTGCATTTGTGAACGGTTTGCTGACTGCTGTTCTTCTGCCTGTGCCTGCAGAAAACCCGCTATGAAATCTACGTCAGCATCCTAAAAGGAGGCGGCAAGGAGCTCCTGAGTCACGAGGAGAGTGAGGCCGCAGGGCTGAAGAAGTCCCATTCGAGCCCTTCGCTGAACCCGGATTCATCTCCCATCACCGCCAAGGTCAAGCGCAACGTGTCGGAAAGGAAGGACCACCGACCTGAAACACCCAGCATTAAGCAAAAAGTCACTTAGAATCCAACTGCGGCCAGGAAGTGCTGGTCATGGAGCAACATAGGGTTTTTCAAGATCTTTCTGGTAATCCGTGGATATATTTAAAAAAAAAAGTCTGTGACAAAATGGTGCATTAGTAACTTTTTCTATTGTATATTTTTGTTAGTTTCTGTACAGATTGTCTTTGCTCTTGATTTCTTTGCTTTGATGATTTTTGCAACTTGAGAACTAATGCACCTTTTTTGTAAGGGGGAGAGGATCATGATTTCAGAGGGAATTATGTATCCCTCCTCGGGTTTTCTCTCGTTTGCACTCTGCTCAGTTGTTTTATGTATTCTCGAATCAACTGTTCAACTTTTTTTTTTTTTTAAGGTTAAAAAACTTAATCCATTGTGAAACACTTAACTGGACAAACTGTAGTTTAGTAATTCTAGCCAGAGTTATAGAAGCCTTTACATGTGAAATCTTGCCCAGGCACAGAGGTGGAATTGAGCGCTCACAGACGCTCGAGTTAAGAATCACGGTGCTGGGAATCGAGATGTTCCGATACGATGCAGCCCCGCATGCATCTTGGCACTTACTGCTGAGCTCTGAGCCTGCTGGCAGCAGGGGAGGGTGCGTGGAGACCGCAGGATTGCAGAACTTAGGGAAGCACATGCGCTTGCTCAAGTGTTGATTGCATTTCAGCCGAGCAAGGGAAAGAAGAGGTAGAGTCCTTTTGCCCTTGAACGCTGAGGAAAGAGTGCTGCCCGGTTCATTTCGTTTTCTGCAGGATGATGGCAATACTTGGCTCTTGGGAGCCGCAGCAGTGGGCGTGTGTTTGGTCTGCAAGGAACTGTGACCTCACTCCCACAGGGTCTAGACTAGGAATCCAGAATCATCTCTGTTGTTGCTACCCTTCCAGCCAGGAATAGATCCTGTTTTACTCTACATATACACAGGTGTGTGGGCATCGGGTTATGTCCTGGTTGTGGTAGTGGGGTCTTCCTTTCTAACAAAATGCTGAAAACAGAACCCCTTTTGTTCTTTCCTTAAGGCAAAATAAGGGAGGAAAGCAGCTGCAGTTGTCTACAATGGATATTCTTTAACTCTGAAAGCAATTGAATGAATTGTGGTTGGAAAACCGAGGCAGCTGCTGGTCGCATATGCCAAGTGACTTCGTTTATTCTTGTCTCGGCCTCTTTGATAGCCCCTTCACTTTGGTACTATTGAACTTTGTCTATTTTAAATCATTTCTATCTGCTCAAAAGAGTTCTATTCACCTTACAGCCATGAGCTTGTTCTAGTGACAGCCCCTTTGAAACTCAAGGTGATAAACAGAATAATAATTTGTAGAGGAAGGAAGGAGTGAAAGCGTAGCCCACTGTGGGTTAGAACCTTCTGATTTCCAAACCTTGAAACTCTGTCATCTGCACAAGTGGCAGAACTAATGGAATCACCTTGATTATTCCTTTTCCTGCCATAGAAATTTTCTCTAGTTCTGCTTCGTTCGTGAGTTGAAGGTACTATGACCAAAGAATCAGCTGCTCCGCATGAATAGCATGGTTCCAGTGAATTAGAGAAAACCTGCTATAAAACCATGGTAGTTTCTAAGTGGTATATTATTGTATATACCAGCATTTATTTACAGAATTATTTATTAACATTTACTTCCTTCATCTATATAAATGTCTATGTTTGCTAGTGTCCGGAGAAGAGTTACCCCTCTCTAAGGTTGTTAGTTGCTTGCTTTGTGGTATTTTGCCACACCTTTAAACAACTCAAGTTCTTGATCTTGTTTGGGTAAAGGCAATGGCTAAATTTACGTTGCAGAACAGGCTCGTTCCCGATATGGCCCATGTACCTCGTTCATTTCTGTAGCTTCTCACTGAATCCAAGATTTCCACACGCAAGTTGTCTTTCTTCCTTATAATCTAAGTTATCAGTATGTCTGTTTTCTGCCTAAATATTTACGCTAAGCAGAGAAGAGAGAGGTACCTAGACCATGTCATCTATGAGTTTCAATAACTGAAGAAAAATTAACTTCTCTGACTGGCTTGAATGTGTGTCTGTCTGTATATTTTACTTATAGTATTTAATATACATCGAAGGGTACCTTGCTACAGTATTTCTGACATTTAAAGTAGTCTTGAAATACTCAGCATCAGCACCACTGGTCCTGTCCCATGACTCACCAATGTTAATTCCAGGGACGTCTGGATATGCTAATCTGTCATTGGCTAACTAGGGTTCTTCTGAAGCTGCAGGATACCATGTTTATCTTTCAGAACAACTCGAAAGGTTCTTTTGTGAGCCAGGATGTCAGATCGCCCTAGCATGACGCTGCCCATATTCAGGGGCCGGGCTGAGGTGGCCTCTGGAAGGTTGCCATCAGTGCATGGGCCAGGCCCAGAGTTTGCCCCCTGGGAGGAAACAGTCTCTGGTTTGCCGAGAGTCTGGCCCCTAGCCAACCAGGTGATCGTTTCTTTCCCTTGTTGTTTCCTTTCAGGGCTAGCGCCAGCCTGCTGCCCAATTCCCGGTACAGGAGAGCCTTCTGTCTCCATCCCTTCTCCAGGTACTCCATCCCCCCCTGTCTCCTCACCTCGGTGCCCGGGAGGAGCCTGGGGATTTCTCTCCATGTGATAAATCATTCCTCTTCACATAAATGTTAATTTTTAGTATACAAAATCTTGGTAGTCATCAAAATACCTTGGAAATGGTCTTCTAGACCACAGAAGTGGCCCATGTATAAAATCTATAAATGTCTTAGGGTTTAGTTCCCACCTTGCATGCTGGCCTTTATAGGAAGGTGTCAGAGATTCCTTGTTAGCAATCACAACTTAATTCCCAGCATGCAGAGTCTTTTATTGCCAGACCATAGGCATTTCTGAAGTGCACTTTTTTAAAGCATCATTTGGCTAACTCTTAGCAGTGTCTAATTGAACCAAGCAATATCTCAGTAAAACCAACATGTGGGAGAGTCCTTTGCTGGAAAAATGTAGTTCCTGGATTATGTGTCACCTTGTTTCTTGCTCCTAGAAAAAGGAGAGAAAGCATTTTCATAGGGTTGTCTTGTCTTGTGCCAAACACAAGACCCTCTGTGCTTCTCCCACTGTTACCCAATCCAAAAGTTTGGACCAGTTCCTAGGCAGAAGTGACATGAAGGAGTAAATTCTGGAAGAGGACAATCTGGCCGGCTTTCCAAGGCTGAGCCAGGTTGTATTTCACGCTGTGGCCAAACCATAGAACTTCTGAGGTTGAGGAAGAGCTTCCATAATCAGCATGGAACGAGGCCTTTGCTGCCTACGCACCAAGTGACATGGAGTTTTTCTGCTGTCCTTTGCCTCTTGCTCCCTCTGTCATGTACAGATCCAGGGAAGATGTTCAGGTAAGGCAGGGCCTGCTCTGTCATGAGCTGCGGCTGTCACCTAATCAGTGACAGTCAGAAGAAAATTGACCTTAAAGAAGTTTCTCCATTGTCTTGCTCTCAAGACCTTCTTGGGTTTCTTAATTGCCCTTGGAATTTTGAATTCCTTTGGCTCTTTCCTTGTAGTCAGCAGTTAAGTTTCTTAGCTTTGTAGGTCCAAGTCTGTGTAGTTTATCTTGTGCACTCAAGTTTTCAGCAGGTTGGTAGCCACCTGTCTTCACGTCAGCTGTGAATGATCCCATCCCTCTTCCAGTTGTGAAACTAGCACTGTAAAACCAAGAACCAAAGTGGCACCCAAGGACTCATTAAAAGTAGAGTTGAGTTTAGCGCAACCTGGGGTTTAGCTAGTATCTGCTTTTTGTTTCAAAACATCTAAGTTACTCTGACAGAGGAAGATTGGCTGGCTTTGCAAGAACATGAACCTCTGGTCCTCTCACCTTGCTCCGTAGCTTTCTGCTCATCTTCTCTCCCAGACTAAGCTCCTGGTCTGCCAGGTCAGCAGGTTTCTCTCCACCAGTCTCTTGACACCTGACATCATCAAGTCCTCCAGGGGATTCGAGAGATCGCCATCATCCTGGGACAGATCGTTGGTAGCGACAGGGAGGTGGCTTTGTCACTGCTTCTCTTGGATGCCTTTTCCATCTCTCACCCCCTAAAAGGAGGACTGAAGTCCAAAGTCATCTCCTCTTGTACCTACAGTGTCCAAAACCCAAGTGGGCAGCCTTCTGCTTAGGACGATAATTGGCCCCGTGCATGCAGAGAGAATGTCTTCATAGAGAGAATGCCAGTAAATACTTGAAGCTGCATGACAGTTTGTTGACTTGAATGCTACAGCAAGAAAATATTGCAAGTTAACTGTACATACGGTAGGTTTCCTTAAGTCTCTTTGGCTCATCCCTTGTAATTTATGTGTGTATCCGTAGTAGTGCAGGCTTTTGGAGAATATTCTTACAGATAGTATGTCAGATGTCAAAGAAAATGCTTTTCTGTCACCTGCCAATGTTGTATTTGTGGGTAGTTACAGTTGTCTGTGTATCGCACATGTACATCATTATTTTTGTCCTATAACCAGTGTGATGTGAAAAGCAAGTCAAAACCTCATAGGATTGATTATACAATGAAGTTGTTGAAAGTATATATATAGTGATATTGTTTTATTAAACTTAAATTCAAATGCTATTTTGATTAAATTTTTTTAATAAGACTGTATGCTAGAAAATTCCGTCTTTGAGCTTTGAATCACCAGGGCAAAAATGAACTAACCTTGTCAACCCGTCACGGTGTGCTGCGTGCAATACCAAGGGCATAGCTCCTTGTAACCTGGAAAATAGAGAAAGAAAAGGAAAAGAAAAAGGCAGCCTGTGCAGTCTTAGTAACTTTAGTATTAAGAGCACTTAAACTGACAATTTGGGGCTTATTACAAACTGTGATGCTTTAAAGCACACGTTCTTTATTGTTGTAATTAGTCCAGAAAAATATATTGAGATTTTAGTAAGTACCCACTGTATCATCTACGTATTTGTGTACATTTCACAGGAGGTCCAATCACTCTCCTGGTGCCGCTTCCTTAACCTCTTTACTTTGAAGAACTATCACAAGCACTAAAGTATATCAGGGCATCCCAGGATCGGGTACTGTATGCTAGGTGCGCAGTTGCACAAATGAGCATCTAGTGTCACAGGTCAAAGAATTTTAGGACCAGGTTTAAACTTTATTTTAAATATTTTTATACTTCGGTCTCTTTTTCCTGCCTCTCCCCAAAGAAGAGCCACTGGCCTTAGTTGTTTGAGCTTACTGCTTATATTATAGATTGTAAATAGTTAACTAGAGACTAAAATTTTATTAACCAGCATGTTTGGTGTATTTAAAGCAACGACTGAGTGTGTTCGAGTGAGTGGTTGAGGGCAGTGTCTTCTGTTTAAACGCACTGCCTTGTGTCTTTGTATCTGATTCGGAGAATTGGAATCGTGGGCTGGGAGGCTAACCTTCGGCTCCAGGCTGCAGTAGTGTTGGTAGTTATCCTCGAGTTATGTTTTTTTAATTAACTCTATAGCCTCAAACTATTTTTGCAAATATATCATTTTTCCTAATTTGTTCTTGACGTGCAGTGGACTGGCTCTGTGACCGACGAGCAGGGTCTTAGTTTTGCAAGAGTATTATTGTCATTTACAAAAACAGCCCTTTGACTCAGAACTGATATAGAAAAGGAACAGCCGAAATAAGTTTCATTTTGGGCCTTAATAATTTGAAATGGTTGGACTTTACTATAAAGCCAAGTACCCATTAGACATGGATGATAATATCCACTCTAGAGAGAGGATGTATGCACATTAATTTTTAAAAGCCGTTAAGATACTTTAAGCTACAGGAGCAAGAGTAATTAGACCAAATTGAACTGGGGGGCCAGTAAATTGGTGGCCTTCCATGTGGGGTAGCCACGCACATGGTCAGTCCTCTCTGCTCCTGAGAGATTCCGAACCAGTGTACTGTCCCCTTAGGTGGGTAAGGAGAAAAGTTGATGCATCTGGGACCTCTGACATGCGTACACGTGCCCACACAGGGAAGGTGTTAAGTTATACGGACATAAGACTTTAAGACGCAAAAGTCCAGAATATTCTAAAGAGGTGATAAACAAAGGGAGTGGAAACTACATCACAGAGGTTTCCAAGGGCCAGGGTGGAACTTGTGTCTAACAAGTAAGTGAGCGGTACATACCACCTTCTCTCTGAGGGACCACCCAGCTGAAGGCTTTCTTGTAATCCATAAGCAGTAGCTCTCCAGCATCCCTCAGCAGCCTGAGGTTCCAGAAAGCTGGTGTGCATCATGTCTGAGGCTGGCAGAGCTGCTTGCTTTGCAGATCATTCCTCTGAGAAAGGAGACTCAGATGGGGAAGCAGCGAGGCACTGATGTGGATTATCCCAATCCCCCTCTGACTGAACATGCTGAGTAGTTGAGCGCTTTTCCATGAGCAACAACCGCCAGGCTGGAAATGGGAAGGAAGCTGGGTAAAATGCATTTGCCTTTGCAGGGCAGAGAGCTACATTCTCACTAAATAAGCACCTTAACTTCAATCCCTGAAAATGCTGGTTAATGGAGAGAATTTTGGAGTTTCACTTAGTATTTCCCCAATCAATCGGCATCAGTAAGTCTTCAGAGGCTCCTAAGAGTCCCCGCCCCCCCCCCAAGGCTCAATTAAGGACCACACTGCCGGTCTGAGGCTCACTGCGCTGAGCCCCAAGTTCCAGGGCTCTGCAGAAGGTGACGATGCCTCTTCTCTGCAGAGAGGAGCTTCTCCCAGAGCCTCGCACGCCACTTGGGCTTCTACTGAGCAGCGAGCACCTCCTGGCGTCCAGTGCTCCTGCCCTGGCTTTAGGAAGCCAGGGGTGCCCGTGAACAGACCCTGCCGAGGCAAGACGTCCACTCAGAGGCCGAGTCACTAAGACGTGACAAAGGTAATGAAAAAGATATTTGAAGCTAAGGCCACGGTATTTTGCCTTTGCAAGACACAAACTAGCACACTGAGCTCTAACCAGGGAGGATGGATGATATCTTTGCCTTTCCACCCAGATTTTTCTGGAAATGGATAACATTTCATTTCTGTGGCAAGGGTCAAGGAACACTGAACTTTTTGCTTAGCAGTTCTGCTCAGTCCAGACGAGACCTGTTGGGTAAAGGTCTTAAATGCCTCCCCTACCTCAAGTTTTAGGGACCCATTTCTAGAACAGAAATTTACGCGAGTGGAGACTCCATGGGGTCAGTCTTGATTACCATAAGACAGGCAGAAGGGCAGTCATCTGTATCTTTTAATATAAAACAAGCTTTTAAGTTTTCCCACCTATTAACTGGGTTATATTCACCGTGGCTCGAACTCATTGGCATGGTAGAACATTTCTTTACCTTCAAGATTTTCTCCACCCACCAATCATTTCAGTCTCATTGCAGTCCTGGTGCCATATGTCCCCTGCAAATTGTGAAAGTAATTAGTGACAAAATAGCAGCCTGCTCCTTTCCAGTGGCCAAACTGTCAGCCTTGGCAGACGTGAGTAAGCCAGCGGTACCATATCATGTCCTGGAAACCTGTTCCTTGCTACCACCCACCACATTCAAGAAACGCCATCTCCTAGAAGACGATGGCATTTACGGTGGCTGTCTTTTGAACGGAACAGTCATTTGTGTGGATATTGTTAAAGTGTTTAAAGACTATTTTGAAAATTAAGTTTACATTTTACAATTGCTTTATTTTTTATGAAAATAGCTGTACATAAATATTACCCTATTTCACTGTTATTACAGTAAACCCCAGCCTTGTAGACAAGTGAGTCACCTGATATGTATAGAAGCTGTGATATATATAGTACATTTATTGTGTAAATGTTTATGAATATAACTGTTCCCGTGTTTTTATAAGTTGGGGGTATTTTGTTGTTTTACAGCAACAAAATTTATTGCATTTAAATGGTTTTTATGTAATAGAAATCATGCAAAACAGTGAAGGATTTAAAATATGTATATGATATATGTAAATGTACTTTAGAAAGAAATAAATTCAACAAATTTCAATCATTTGGGGGAATGGTGTTATTTGCTTATTTAAGAAACTAGAATAATACATTTAAAAATAAAAAAAAAAAGAGCAGCTCTTGTCCATAAAAAGACAACCATAGCCCTACGATGAAAGATTTGGCCACAGTTGAGTGAGGTGGTGAGAAAGTCACATGGTTAACACTGACTCACCTCCATGGACGTCCTTGAAGATCTGTGTTTACGTAAAGATGGTGGTAGATGCTATTAGATGCTTCAGAGGCCCATTGTCTTCATTAGGGAGATTTGAGCAGGGGAGGAACAAACGAATTTTTTGAAGCAATTTCAAGAACGATTTGCATTCCCATTTACTTCTCATCAAGGCAAAGGGACCATGGATTTAACTATTGTCCCAAAATACACATGCTGATCTCCATACCACTGCTTTATTGTGCCTAGTGTGTATCTTTTGCGTTCTCCTAACCAAACAGTGTTAATAAGATCTGTTGACTTGGAAAGTGAAAAAATAAAATTCCACACTAATCCCTTAACTTCTGAATAGTGCAGAGGATGTTTTATGTTGGGGGGTTTGGACTTTTTCAGATGAGGCTACTGGTTACAGCCTCTTAAAGTACTGCCTGGCAGAGATCAGAACTGCTACAACGAGTAAATCTCAAAGAAATGCAAGCTCTCTGGGGTTTGGGGGAGCAGGATCCTTCTGCGCCCCTTGGCTCCCACTACAGCTACCATTTGAACTGCAAGATTCAAACATCAGTCCTTTATGCCCAGTTTCCTGTCCTCCAGATGTAGGAGTTTTGTGTTTCTTGTCATATCCTCGATGTCGCACAAGTAATCATATTAGCGCCAGAGGGACTTTAGACGTTATGTGAACATTCATAAGAGGAAACTAAAACCCAGGGCAAATTAAGATAAAAGGAAGCAATAAGTAACTCTAAATATCTCATCTCTAGATTAATTCTATTCCACAGTACCATGAGATTCACCGAGGGTGCTCCATCACTGTCAGTTTTAATGGATAAATTGTAAGCAATAGGAAATATTAGAGATCGGCGTGGTTCTGTATGCTGTAGACCAGGGGCTTGATGCTAATTCTGGGGGTATTTTTAGAGTGAATTGGAAGGGAAGCAACACTTGCTGGAAGCCAGCATGGGTTCCCAAGAAGAAACCATTTCAGACTCCATTCATTCCCTGTTTTATAAGACTAGCCCATAGATTAAGAAAATGCAAGAGACTAAATATCTGGGCCACAACCAGGAATTTGACATGGTCTTCAATGAACTATGTCTGGGCAAAATGGAGAAATACGATCTGGGCATTAGTACAGTTGGTGGGTGTGAAACCACTTGAACAGTGGTAATTAAAGGATACAGATCAACTTGGAAGAGCATTTCTAGTGCCCTTCTCCAAAGCTTGCCTTTTGGTCCCATCTGTTCAATATTTTAATTAACAACTTGACAAACTACAGAAGGCAAGTTTATGAAAAACGGGTATGTCATACAGCTGGGAGAGAGGGATTATACTCAATGACAGAATCAGAATTCAAAAAACTCTTTAGGCAGAGAAATGGGGCAAATTAATGTGAAATGCAAGAATGTAATACTTTACACTTCAGCTAAAAAAAAAAAATGTTATACAAGGTCCAGATAAGACGTTATGTTGCATAGGATAGCAAGCACTTGCGAGAGAAAGCCTCCAACTTTAATCCACAGCAAGCTTCCATGAAAGTCGACAGTGATGCAGCCACCAAAACATGTGCTATCTTGGGCCACGTTAATATAAGTACAGGTCAGTTGCAGTGCTCCTGACACTAATGAGACAAAACCTGGATAAATTGCTTGAGACTTGGCATGTACACAAACCAGAAAGTATGCAAAAGCAGCAGCCAGGAGGGCCAAAAATATGAACAATGGCATGAGAGGAATATGGGATATGTATGAACTGGAGATGGTTAACCCACGGCAGAACTAAGACTGGATTTAAATAATTAAATGAGTCTTACATAGGAGGGAAATGAGAACCGTCCGGTAGCAAACTAAGGCGTTGAACTACAATTGGTTATTGGAACCTACAAGAAATAAGACAGCAGCCCAAGAGAAAGAGTTGCCAACACTCAGGACTGTCCCCGACAGACAGGCTATCTGCCAATGGAGGAGTTCAAGTACGGCCTGGCCATCTACAGGGCAGAGACACTGAGGAATGAATGAGGCATCAGGTGGATAGGTGGATTGTGTTAATGATGACAGAGGATATTATTAAAGATATTTACTGCACACTTGCTTGCCTGGCACTGTGCTAAACACGTAGCATGAATTCTCTGTTTACATAATCTTTTTGCGTAATTCTATGACGCAGAACCATTATTTCCCCCCATTTTACAGATCAGGAAAAGTCTGCACCTGGCTCCTTCTCTTCAGATATTCTGCAAGATTTTAATACCCCAAAAGCTTCTATTTTGAATGACAGAAGAAGTCAGAGCTCTGACCACTAACTTTCTTATCAGCCTCAGATTCAAGAGGCAATGACTCCCCTCACGGGAATAGGAGTGTGTGTGTGTCACCGAGGAAGAACCTGCGATTTTTAGCCCCTTCCATGCCGCATTGGAATCCCATGGGCTTAAAAATCCAAATGCCAGGGTCCCACTCAAGAAATGCTAATTGAATTGGTCTGGAATGTGGCCAAGGCACCAGGAGTTTTTAAAACTCCCAGGTGATTCTAAGTCACAGTCAGACTTGAAAACCACTTCCCTGGAGCTTAGCAATCCAGTGCCTTCCTGTCGCATCTCCTGGGAGCTTGTGAGAAAAGCAGAATCTCAGACCCCTTCCCAGAGCTAGTGGGTCAGATTCTGCATTTTAACCAGGTTGTTTCTATGCACATTCCAGGTTGAGAAGCTTTGCTCTAGAGCAGTTCCCAAAGTGTGGTCCCTGAAGCAACAGCATCTCCTGAGAGCTTGTTGGAAATGCAGATTCTCCACCCTACCCCGATCTACTGAACCACAAACTCCGGAGACGGGGCAGAGCCACCTGCGCTTTAATCAAGCCCTCTAGGTAATGCTGATGCCCAGTGAGTTTGAGATCTGCTGCACAGAGTAACTCATCTGGCTAGAGAAGTCCTTCGTGCTCACAAGGGACAAGTGGAGCTTCCTGCCATCGTTGTGCTGGGTGCAGTGCTACCTGTTGTCATATCTCTTAGATGTCTTTGTGAAGAAGGGAGACAGGCCATCACCACTATGTCATGAAATGTCAACTAAAGAGTGCTGCCAAGATGGCCTGAGGGCTTCCTTATGTGTAGAAGTAAAGGAGAAGCCCCAGTCCTCTCTTCCCTTCTAGAAGGAGACCTGCCTCCCAGCCCCCACCACAGACCCACCCTGAGACACCTGGCTTGGCCCTCTAGACATGGAGTACCAATCCACCTTCCTACCCACGTTTTAAGGACAACCTGTCCCTCCTTTATAGGCAACTTTCCCTATTTAGGGTTCTTTCTCTCCTAAGCACACCATATAAAGAATTCTGACCACACTGCCAAAATTTGCAAGAGGCATTCATGCCCTGGAAGAGATTATCCAAGGAACTCTCGCCTGGCTGTCTCCCAAAAGAGCGGTTGTGATAAAACACAGGATGCCCAACTACATTTGAATTTCAGATAAACAAATATGTTTTAATATAAGCATGCTTCATGCAATATTTGGAACATACTTATGCAAAAAAAAAAAATAGTCTTTGCTTATCTGAAATTCAGATGTAACTGAACTTCCTGTATTTTATCTAACAGCCCTGCCTAGAAGGTCGCCTAGGGTAGCATTTCCTCATGAATTTATCCTGCCGCAGCCAGAAAGGGGATACTTGGCAATACCCTTGGGTTAATTACACTTATGGAAGTGTTGGGGCTCAGAAAATGATACCCCTAAGTATGGTCCTTTGGCATGATGGGTACTTTGAACTAACGACATCGAAAGGCCTCAAAAGCAGCCTCAGAAGCAAGGTCTCTGGCTTCCTGCCCTGTCTCCCCCAAAACTGAGTCACAGAAACCAGAATTCTTCTTCCCCAAGGCAAATCGTAGAAACTAGAACCCCTCTCCCCAAAGCATGCCGCAAAATGTACAAATATTACTCTGACCTTCCCTTGCCTTTCTATGTAAGAGCTGGCCATAAAGAAAGTCTCTGACCTACCTGGTCTGCTAGATCTAAGACCCTCATTCCAGAAGGGTTCCTGCTCCACACCAGGAAGAAAGGCTGGCTACCCAGAGAGGCCAAGAAGAATCAGACAGACGAGCCCCAGTGGGCTTCCCTCTCAGTCGGTGACTGCTAGATCACGCCCCTTTGCTCCAATCACACCTCATACAGTGATTTTTCATCATACGTCAGGTTTCAGTCTGAAAGGTTGGTTCTTGGTGCACTCATGGTCGAAGAATGACCAGACACTCCAAAGCAAGGCAAGCACAAAAATGAGATTTATTGAGAAGAGAAAGATAGGATTACAAAGCAAGAGCAAGACATAGGCTTACAGAGCGTGATTCACTCTATCTGGCCACAGATGATGACCCGACCCATTGTTGCTGCAAAGGGAGAGCAAAAGGGAGGGCCCAAGCAAGGAACGTGCTTATGGTTTGCGTCTTACTTTATAGTGCCCGGATTGGGACCTCCCTCACGGTTCAGAGGTCACCATGGAACCACTCTGATTGGACAGTTGAAGCGGCATTACTACGCATGCGCACAATTCTAGATCAATTTCCGGACTCTATGGTACCTATGCAGCTTGGCCCGTGGGCTAGAGGGTCCTCTGCATTCCTCTGTAGCTGGCGTGCCAAGTTGATTGGCGGATTGACAGGGTGTCTCCTCCTTCCCCAGGTATGGCCATCACTCGGGAGAGGACTAGGGTGGGGCACTTGTACCAAGACAACAGTGCCCACTTTTGTCCCTAAGAGACCCAAAATCCCTAGCTATCCACCTAACAATACCTGAGCATAAAAGTGCACAGTTTTCCCTGGGTCTTTGAGTCTTTATTTCTGAAGTCTCCTGTGTCATATAAAACTTTGATTAAATAAATTTCTTATGCTTTTCTCCTACTAACCTGTCTTTGGTTACAGGAGCATTGGCTGTTCCTTTATGAGTGGTGAGGAAGGGTATCACACCTTTCTGCCCTTACACAAGTTTCCCCTCGACATTTCTTATTTTGTGTATTTGTGGTTTTTGGTTTTTTTTTACTTTTCCCATAATTAGGTTAGATACTAGTTTGTATATTTGTTTTCAAAGAACTTGCGTTTTGATATTTGTTTTTCTGTTAATTCCCGCTTTAATCTTTATTATTTTCTATTTTATGCTTTCTTTTTATTAGTAGGTTTTTCTTTAGCTATTTGAATTGGGAATTTAATTCTTTTTCTTTTATTTTCAAGTATTTAATATTTAATAAGTATTTAACAAATATTAATTTTTCTCAGAAAACTTTTAATAGGTGAGTCAATTCCATTTTAACTATGAAATGTAGTAATATACAGTGTTTTCATTATAATTTAAAAAAATTTTTGCAGTTAAGGTTGCCATTTCTGCTTTAACCCAAGCTTGTTTGTTAGAGATATTTTTAATTTCCAAGTTGAAGGGCCTTGTTAAATGTTTGTTATTGTAGGAGACCAGAATATGCCACCCCAAAATATGACTGGAAGAATCCAAAATATGCCTCTTTAGCATAATGATTATTTTGAGCTGATTATTTTGAGATACTGCAGACACAAGAGAAGCTCCAAAAGCAGAGAAGTTACCCTTTTGTAGGGGAAATTTATATCTATAAAGGAAATCTCCATTTGTAAGAGTGTCTCCCTCACAGAAGAGGAGGATGACTAAATCACTAGAGACTCTTCTCAATGGAGAAAGCATGGACTTTAATCTGCTAACACACCTTAACTCTTGTTTACTAATCATTTCCCCAGGCATTTCCTCATAATGGGCCTTTCTTTATGCAGCAGACTATGGTATTTAAGCCTGAATTCAAAGCCACTCCTTTGAGATTTACTCATTTCTGTGGGTGTCTCCTGTGTGTACATGCTATAAATGTATGCTTGGTTTTCTCTTGTTAATCCCTCTTTTGTTACAAGGGTCTATTCCAACTAAGAACCACTAAGGGTAGAGAGAAAATTATTTTTTCTCCTCTATATTATTAATGTCTTATTAGATAGCATTGTGATCAGAGAAGGTTGTTTGTATTATATCTATTTCACGAATTATTGAAATCCCATTGTAACACAGTATGGACAATTCCCACAAATGCTCCATGCGCTCCTGAGAAGGTATGTTCTTCTATAATATCACAGTGTAAAGTGTGATGCGTAGCCATACATTCTAGCCTGTTAAGTGTGAGGTTTTTTTGTTTTTCCAAATTTTAAGTATTTTCCACTACCTTGCTCTGTCTTGGCCTAAGAACTGCACATTAAAATCTATTATTTGGGTGTTTCTCTCCATTATTAGTGTAGTTTCTGCTTTATGAAGGTGGTTGTTATTTTACTGGAATGTAGAAGATGATAATGAAACCACCCTTGAATAACGGGGTACAAGGCAAGAACTATGGTAAAGACCTAGCTAAAATAGAGATAATTAGTCAATGTCCCCATTTGCTTCTCTATAATTGCCACTCCAGAGCCACATAGCTGGCGTCCATAAAGATTCTTAATTTTCTCTCCATAGCTAGTATCCATAAAGATTCTTAACTTTGTCCCCATAGCTGGTATCCATAAAGATTCTTAACTTTCTCGCCATAGCTGGTGTCCATAAAGATTCTTAACTTTCTCCCCACAGCTAGTATCCATAAAGATTCTTAAATTTCTCCCCATAGCTGGTGTCCATAAAGATTCTTAACTTTCTCCCCATAGCTGGCGTCCATAAAGATTCTTAACTTTCTCCCCACAGCTAGTATCCATAAAGATTCTTAACTTTCTCCCCATAGCTGGTGTTCATAAAGATTCTTAACTTTCTCCCCATAGCTGGAATCCATAAAGATACTTAACTTTTTCTGTAGATAACATCACCTTTTCAAAACCTAAAGGCAGTCTTTAAGATCTCTTCCAGGCCCTGCATTCCAGTGGATCAACTGGCCCACCCAATCCAGCGGCCCTTACCAAGACACCAACTCAACTAGAATTGTGACCCCAGGGACTAGAGCAACACAAGAAAATGATTTCTGCATCCCTATAATTTTGCCCCAATTAACAAACCTAATTGCCTAATCCCTTGCCTGCCAAACTATCCTTAGAAACTCTGTCTCCCAAATTCTTGGGGAGATGGATTACCAGTAGATTAAGTTGCTTTAGAATAAGTACATTATTGAAAAGTAATGGCCAAAAGATGGATCCTTTAAAATGAAAGATGGATTTTAGAGAGCTCTTACTCTAAACAAATTGCCTTTGTGTATTAGTAGGGGAATTGAATTAAAAGACACATAATTGTTTTATGGCTAGCCTTAAAAATTCTCTTGACAAAATTAAAGAGCAAAATCTGACCTAAAAGATAAAACTCTTTTGTAGGTTGCCCCTGTGGGAATGACGGCAGAGGCCAATTTAACTTGTAGCCTAATGATTAAAATTTTGTGCTTTCCCCCAACAGCCTGGGTTCAGTTCCCCATCAGGGAATAAGTCTGGTTTGATTTTATATAACTTTGTCATTTATTCCATGGACAACCTTTAATTTCCTGTTTTCTTCTGCCTTTGAGAGGCACGAAAGACTTTTGAACTTTTATAAGTAAATGGTCAGCTGAGAAATTGAGACCCTAAAAAAGTTTGGACAGATAGGAACGTGGGTTATACCTGGTTTATGGTGAGTGAGACTTTCCTTTCTTTGAGCTGTTTTTGTAGCTTTTCTGGATCTCATAAAAATTGTTTTCCACCTCTTTGGAGGCACCTCTTGCTTCCTTCCTTGCTGAAGTTATAACCTGAGTTAAAGCTCATTGGTTTCATTTAGAAGGGTATCTTTAGTAAAAAGTTCAAAAGCAAAAATGTCAACTGTTTGTCCCAGCTGAGATCTGCTGCTTCTAATGGCTCAGACTCTTTTAAGGAACTAGGGAAAAAAGGCATCGCTCATCTCTCTTTTGGGGTCTTCTGTTTTCCTTAAGAAATCCAAAAGGTCATAAGAAGATTCTTCTCAGACATAAAACTACTCTCTTTTGTATTGTGTTACCTGATCTCTTTGGCTTTGGGGGATACCAAAATTTACTTTGTGAGAAAGTTTTGACCTTGGTGTGTGTCATAACTAGGCAGAAATGGCCATGTTGGAGGCAGTGAATGCACCAAGAGGCTGCTCCTTCCTTTGGGCCTTAGATAAGGAAGGGTGTGGTTTAAACACTTAAAAAAAAAATCTTTGTTGGAAGTATATTATAAAGATAATACATAGCTCGGTCCCATAGGCATCTCTCTTGTTGGGGGGCACTGGAGATTCAATACTATCTATCTAAATGAAGTTGGACTCCTTATAAAGTCCTACGGTGAATTTCTGTGATTTTATGTTGTCTTGCCATCCACTTTTGTCATCCTCTAGCTCTGTGGTCCCCACTCCTGGTCCACAGCCTGTTAGGGACTAGGCTGCAGAGCTCCTTCCCACCTCCCCCCCATTCCAATCCATGCAAAAATTGTCTTCCATAAAACTTAGGAACCCGGGGGCTGCATAGCAGAAGGTGAGCGGCGGCCAAGCAAATGAAGCTTTATCTGTATTTACAGCCGCTCCCCGTCACTCACGTCACCAACTGAGCTCCACCTTCCCCCATCCCCCTCTTCCCATGGAAAATTGTCTTCCATGAAAACAGTCCCTGGTACCAAAAAGGTTGGGGACCACTGCTCTTGTGCACCCAAACTCTTTCTTGAAAGCATTTAGATTTCCTCTCTCCGTGCTTTAAGATGTTGATTAATGCCCTATTTCCTCTGAGACTCAATGAGGGTTTAGGCCCTATGTGAGACAAGAAAAATTTTGCTTCTTTCATTCTCAATGGCATGGCCTAAATCCAGCTGTCCTTTTGAATTGATGAGTTTTGCTGGTCTCGATGCTAGAGTTTTAAGATCAAGGCTGTAGGATCCATGTATGCATGTGTGTGTGTCAAATTAAGTAAATAAGCCCAAGTGCTTTTCAAGTTCATGTGACTTTAGTAATCTTTAAGGAATAAAGAGCTTTAAAAATCACTGGTAAAATAAAATGAAAACATCTTCAAAATTTAATATAGACATTTGTACCTGAACTTGTTGGGTTAAACCCTCCCAATCTCTACTAGATGCTCTAAGGTCATAAAACTGCCTCTTCTGTAGTATTTTTAATATTTGGCTGGATTTGACTGTGAGCCTATGGATGGTACTTGTGTAGTTTCAAAATTCTTTTCAGAATTTAAAATCTTAAAGTCATGTTATGTTAAATTAAAAAGGATAATCATAAAATGTCTGAGTCATTTGTAAGTTAAAATAATTAAACATCGATTATAAGTTTATATGCTTGGACACTTTATTTTTCTATAATATAGAAAGTGAAATATATTTATATGACAATAAGTGTTTTATAACAAATGTTTTAAATCTTTGATATTTGACAAACTTTCCAAAATCAAAATTCTAAATTCAATATTTTTAACCTCACACTAGATTTTTAAATATTTGGGCCACTGAAAGTCTGAGAGAGACATATCAGCCTTATTTGGTAGGTTAAAACCATACAGTAAGCATTGTCAAATATAAAATGGTGTTTAAATTTTTTGGGTTATATTTAAATAAACATGTTATTAATGTGTGTTCCAAAATAGTATGAGATTCCTAAAACTCTGATATGCTTTGATATATGTTACCAATAATAATTGTGGTTATTATGTTAAATTGTTATATGCCACAAAAATAACCAAATTTCTTTGTCAATTATCTCTTTAACTATGGCTACTCTAAGACTTTTTGACATCCACAATTATTATTTTACTCTAATTCTTCTCATAAAATAGTTTTCTACTAACTTTAGAGATTATACTATTTGGACTGAATCCCGAATTCTTTCCCAGCTACAAGTCTCCAAATAATGTTTTCAAACTTTTCTTTCATTTTCTGAGTTGGAAACAATGAAATTGCTGCTGCCTTTCTCCTAAGGCCCAACAAGCACATTTTGTGACACCCAAACTTCAGGATAAACTGTTCCAAATGTTAGCATTTGGTTTTCTAGAAAGATTTCTCTAAGATCAGAAAAAAGACAAGCCACTCTCATTACTTCTATTTAACAAAGTAGTGGAAGGTCTTTGTTAGAGAAATTAGACAAGAAAAAGAAATTAAAGACATAAAAATAGGAAAGGAAGAAGTTAAATTGTCTTTTGTTTGCAGATGACCTAATTTTATGTATAGAAAACCCTAAAGACCACCATGGAACTTTTAGAATTATTAAATAATACACTCAGTAAAGTTATAGGATGCAAAAGCAACATACAAAATCAGTTGTGTTTCTGCACACTAAAAACAATCTGAAAGACATTAAGAAAACTACCCTATTTACAATAGCATAAAAAGAATACTTAGGAATAAATTTAACCAAGGAAGTGAAATAGCTGTATGATCGAAACCATAAAGCATTAATGAAAGGAATTAAAGAAAACAAATGAATGGAAATACATTCTGTGTTCACGGATCAGAAGAATCAATATGGTCAAAATGCCCATAATACCCAAAGGGATCTACACATTCAATGTAATCCCTGTTAAGATTCCAGAAAGGCCCCAAATAGCTAAAGCAATTTTGAATAAGAACAAATCTAGAGGTATCACACGTCTGATTTCAAATTATATTACAAAGTTATAGTAATCAAAACAGTATGATACTGGCATAAGAACAGGTACATAAACCACTGGAACAAAATAGAAAGGCCAAAAATAAATCCACATACATATGGTTAACTAATCTTCAACAAAGGCACCAAGAACACACAATGGAAAAAGGATAATCTCTTCAATAAATGCTGGGAAAATTGGATATTCTTATGCAAAAAAAAAAATGAAATTAGATTCTTATCTTACACCACAAACAAAAATCAACACAAAATGGATTAGAGATTTCAATGTAAGAACTGAAAGTATGAAACTCCCATAAGAAAACCTAGGGGAAAGCTCCATTACATTGGTCATGGTTATGATTGATTTTTTGGCTGTGACACCAAAACCACAAGCAAAAAAGGAAACATTAAACAAGCAGGACTATCTCAAACTAAAAATTTACGCACAGCAAAGGAAACAATCAACAAAATGAAAAGGCAACCCACGGAATAGAAGAAAATATTTGCAATCCATATATTTGATAAGGAGTTAATATCCAAATTATACGAGGAACTCATACTACTCAATAGCAAATAACTCAATTAAAAAATGGGCAAAGGACTTGAATAGACATTTCTCCAAAGAAGACATACAATTGCCAATGTGTATATATGAAAAGGTGCTCGACACTACTAATCAGGAAAATACAAATCAAAACCACAATGAGGTATCACCTCACTCCTGTTAGAATGGGTACTATCAAAAAGTCGAAAGATAAGTGTTGATGAGGATACAGAGAAAAGGGAACCCTTATGATAATACATTGTTAGTGGGAATGTAGATTGGTACAGCCATTATGGAAAACACTGTGGAAGTTTTTTAAAAAATTAAAAATAGAATTACCATCTAATACAGCAATCCCACTTCTGAGTATATATCCAAAGCAGGGAAAAGTCACCATCTCAAAGGGACACTTGCACTCTCATGTTCATTGCAGCACTATTCACAATAGCCAAGATATGGAATCAATCTAAGTGTCCATAAACAGATGAATGGATAAAGAAATTATGATCTCCCTTCCAGCCCAACACACACACACAGGAATATTTAACCTCAGTGGAGAGTTCTGCCATTTGCAACAACATGGATTAACCTGGAGGACATTATTCTAAGAGAAATAAACCAGATGTAGAAAGATAAAATATGTGATCTCACTTTTATGTAGAATCTAGTAATGTTGAACTCATAAAAGAAGAGAGTAGAATGGTTGTTACTCCAGGGGCCAGGGGTGGGAAAAATGGGAAGATGTTGGTCAAAAGATATACGATCTTGCAGTTAATAAGACGAATAAGTTATGAAGACCTATTATACAGTATGGTGATTATAATTGTTGATAACATATTGTTTACTTAAAATTTGGTAAGAGTAAATCTGAAGTATTCTCACTCCCAAAAAAAGATAACTATGTGAGGTGAGGGATATGCTAATTAGCTTCATGGAGATCATTTCACAATATATATGTATATCCAAACATCACTTTGTAAACCCTGCATGTGTATAATTTTTGTCAATTATACCTCAATAAACCTGAAAAAAATTAACTATTTCAAAGTGAACTGAGTATAGCATTTAGTACATTCACAATGTTGTGCAACCAGATATTTCTCTTCCTGCTTACATGCAAATGAAATTTGAATACTAAACATGCTATAAACATTTTAAAGGATAGTTTTAGTTGTGCTTTGTGATTTGTATGGTTTCTGTAGGATGTATGGATGCAGGATATATTCCAACTCAGGCTACTGTTGTTATCCCATGAGAACCAGGATGTTTAAATGTCATTGCTCAAGAATACATGGAAGCTATTCCAGTCTAACTTCCGACTTTCGAACAGGAACTGTTCTTGGCATCTCTGTTTCCCCAGTTCTCAAGAGAGCACCTAACAGGCAGAGTTCTTGGGCAATGTGATAAGCTGAGTGATGGTCCCCAAAGATATCCAGGTCCTAATCCCCGGATCCTGTGAATGTTACTGCACATGGCAAAAGGGAGGTTGCAGGTGGGACTAAGTTAAGCATCTTGAGATGAGATGATTATCTGGGTGGGCCCAGTGCAAATATAAGGACCTTTAGAAGAGGAGGGCAGGAGATCAGAGGAAATGGGAGATGTGATGACCACAGCAGAGGTTGAGTGTCATAAGGAAGAGGCACCAGTTAACTCCACTCAGGGAACAGAGACATCCTCGATGGAGCTATCCATTCAAATTCCACATTGCAGGGCATCACCTGTTTGTGGCCAAGGAAGGCAGGTGCCTCCAGAAGCTAGAAAAGACAGAAATAGATTCTCCCCAAGAGCATCCCGAAGGAACTCTCCCTGACAATACCTTAACCGTAGCCCACTGGAACTGATTGGGGGCTTCTAGCTTCCAGAACTGTAATAGAATAAATCTGCATTTTAAGCCACTACACTTGTGGTCATTTGTACAGCAACAATAGCAAACGAACACAGGCAACGTTAATCACCTGTTTACAAAATGTATTTACTCCTCACCTAACATTAACTCCAGCAGAGTTAAGGGATTTGCTCAAGTTTGCAGGGATAGTTACAAAGTGTTGATTGGAACTAGGGAGACCATAGGTATGTTAGTTTTTGAACCATAAGAAATAATCTAGATCTTAGTAGTTTAAAACTATAAAAATTTAGCCAACAATTCTATGGATCATAAATTTAAGCTAAGTTAATCTGGGGTTGGCTGGTCTGGAATGGCCTCAGGTGGAACGATGTGTTTGTTCCCCACACCAGGGGTCCCCAACCTATGGGAGTCGTATAATTATTTCATTATACATTACAATGTAATAATGATAGAAACGAAGTACACAATAAATGTAATGCACTTGAGTCATCCCAAAACCATCTCTTCCCTCCCTGGTCTGAAGAAAAATTGTTTTCCATGAAATTGGTCCCAGGTACCAAAAAGGTTGGGGACCCCTGCTCTACGTGATCTCTCAGCCACCAGCAGCCTTGCTGAGGCATGGTCACACGGCGACTGGGCAAAGTTCCAAGAGAAACAGCGAAATTGTGCAAGGTATGCTGAAGCC